>JAVIAB010000092.1:58904087-58929087 GCA_032433765.1 Megaustenia siamemsis
TTTCTTCACAAAATTTCCGTCAGTAAAGGGTTTTTTAGATTTTGCAAGCTCATAGGTAACTGTATATGATGCAATGATCGATGACTCTTTAATTTTATTGCCCTTTGTATACATACTTTGCTGTTGATTCAACTTTGTCTTCAGCTGTTCAACCAAAAGCTTCCTAGCTTCAATGCTATGTTTCTCATACATGTTTTGATGATGTGTGGCATAGTGCCGTTTTAATTATATTCCTTCAAAACGGCTAACACTTGAACGCAAATTAAGCACTGAGGTTTACTATCCTTATTGAAGATGAACAAATAATCTAATTCCCATTCAGGTTTAAATATGCGATTTTCACAATCAACTTTTCTACGTTTTAACATGATTTAATACAAAATCTCACATCAAAGTTAAAAGTCACAGAATGTTGGTCCACTATCGAAAATAAGTCCAGATTTGACAGTTATACACAGACTTGTGTTTGACAATGAAATCAAAAGATTGTGACCAAATAAACACGTTGCAGTCATTTTATGGACAAGACAAGACGATGGGATCAAAGGAATGAAGGCGAACTGTGAAACATTTTGAATGTAACTTCAAAGACAGAATTAGAGCTACGAAGTCCCCTCACCCCTGTCCCTCCCAACCTCATTAACCCCTTACCGCGAAATGAAAGAGCCACCACAAGTCCAGACGACAAATGTTGAGCCAAAGATCTGACGCTACCACCGCACTGACAATAAAGCAACTTTGCGGTACCAACTCGAAGCAAAGACTTTGAATATTGTCGGCACCATTAGTTGTGCAGTGTGTGTGTGTGTGTGTGTGTGTGTGTGTGTGTGTGCGTGCGTGCGTGCGTGCGTGCGTGCGTGCGTGCGTGCGTGCGTGTGTGTGTGTGTGTGTGTGTGTGTGTTTATTTGAAATTATGTTGCCAATCTAGCTGTTGCGAGAAATTGACAGATATTTTCAAATTGTGTATTCTTGAACGATAGAAGAGTTAACTCCGACACGGATTAAAACCAGGAGAAATCCGCTATTAGGGGTAAAAAATGAAGTAAGTCCGTGGAGCTTCGCGGGCCAAGAAAACTAGGCTGGCGGGCCGGATCCGGCCCGCGGGCCGCCATTTGGCCACCCCTAGTCTAGACTCACGTGCACTTACTCAGTCGCACGGTCCAGAACCCGTTTCCACGTTATAAACTGACCAACTCCAGTAAATAGCTCTGCAGCACGCGGATACACTGAGAGCCTTCCACAAATTAAATGAATTACGCATCCATGACGACAGACCGGCGTAAACAAACCGCCATTTTTTGACGCGTTCAATAGTGCAATCAACAACAAGGATGAATATCAGTGATTAAATAAAGAAATTGTAACAAAATGCAATGAATCAAAAGAAGCAATGTGATTTACACCAAATAGAAATCGCGTACAATCACATGATCCCTTAAAATATCAATAAAAACAAACATAATAAAATAAAATAAAAACAAAGACGATGTTATATTATATTATATTATATTATATTATATTATATTATATTATATTATATTATATTATATTATTTATATTATATTATATTATATTATATTATATTATATTATATTATATTATATTATATTATATTATATTATATTATGTTATGTTATGTTATGTTATGTTATGTTATGTTATGTTATGTTATGTTATGTTATGTTATGTTATATTATGTTATGTTATGTTATGTTATGTTGTGTTATGTTGTGTTGTGTTGTGTTGTGCTCTGTGCTGTGCTGTGCTGTATTGTATTGTATTGTATTGTATTGTATTGTATTATTATGTGACCCTTTCGCGGCAAACAATACATAGAAGTCTTTTTTCATTCATTTTCAATATTATTTTTTTTCAGAATTTCCAGTACTATATTGTTATGTAGTGTTAAATTTTGTTTACTTAAATATGTGTGTGTGTATGTGTCATCCATTGTTCCTTGCCGGATTCCTACTGAGCCGCAACGTCTTTTGATTTTGTGTTGTCTCTAACTACCTAAAGCTGTAACCGTACCACTTATTTTTTATTTGTTCCCATTTCATATATATCATCTTTTTTAATTAACACAGCCCTCTGTTCTCCATCATACGATATCATCATTCATCGTAAACAATCGGAAAATCGAAACACGATCAAAACGGATGAAACACACAGCTCATGGTGTGCACAAAGCACTTAACTCAGTAGCTCATGCAACAAGCCGGACTTGGAATATAAGGAATTTACAATAAGGAACACTTTTCAGACATAGCCTTCAATGGTTCCTGCCGCCTATCCACAACATTGACCGGAAGTTGAGGCTTTAATGTATAGGAAAGTAAAGTAAAGAGAGTCAATAGCGGATTAAAACCTGTTGAGACTCTTAAGCAGTCGAATTCTCAGGACACTAGCAGATTATCTCCTTATATGTTTTCAACTTTGTGAATCTACAACGTAAACCATTCAATTTTATTACCTAAAATTAACAAGCTATAAATGGAATCTATTTAAGGATTTCTTGGCTTTCCCACAGTCAGCTATAGATAATAAATCTACAGTTGGCTCAATGATATATTGAATGGCTATATAGAATGCCTGCACGCTGAGGGGGAAAACCCAAGGGTTGTGATGTTCCAACATTGCGAGCAGGGGCCGTCTATAGTTAACATTATTGAAGATATCACAAGCTTGGGAATGCTTTTAGGAAAACCTCATAAGCCCTTGGTTTTTTTAATATAGGAGGTGACATAGTTCCTTGTCACCTTCGCCATCTATATCTCTGAACCTTCCCGTTATTGGAGTTTTCCGAAAACAGCCCAATAATAGTGACGTCTTGAGCTGCGAGAGCTATAGACGGCTGACGTCATTTTTACCCACAACCGACTCTGCTCGCAATGCTGAAGACGTCACAACCTTTGGACGGTTCCCCCCTCAGCGGGCAGGCGATGGCGACGGCTGTGACTTTTCTTTTGATAGTATACATAATAGCATAACTACATCATTCATTTGGGGAAAAAAAAAAAAAAAAAACTTTTTCCAACCAGGACCAAAATAAGGTCACTGTGACTGGGAGTATCAGTTTTTAGCACAGCCAACTATACAGCATTGATTTCGCTTTTAACTCTTTCGGTACGTTTCGACGCACTGTGCGCCGTGCTGATTTTGGCCGCGTACGTTTCGTCGCATAGTGCGTCGCTCTCAATTTGATTAGTGTGAACCGTCATCAAACCATATTCTTTTAACATGCTTTGTTTCATCTTGGTATTGGTGAAATCTAATACTTTGTTCAATTATCTAACAAAATCATATACCATATGTTATATGTTAGATAAGTATAAATATGTAAATTGATTCTTAAAACATGAAAAATTGTGTATTTGACATCTCCTCCGATGCATTGATAAAAAGCTTCTGTACGGTAAAAGTTAACTGAAGTATGTACTTGGAAACAGATTAAGAAAATGTGATTATAGTTTTCTCTCTAGAACAAGTTAGTGTTGCCTTCATCCGTTTCTGCTGGACCCTGAAAGACGTTGAGATTCACCTGCTGGCGCTGGGCTTTGTTTATTTGGTGAATCATTCACTGAAGAGAGTAATAAAAGTAGACGTTAGCGGTGGTGGTAAAGATAAAAGTGATGGTTATAGCCATGAATCGTTGGCCACAACGATGATGTTCATGGTGGCAATGTTTATGATGACGGTATTGTGTAGATGTAAAAGAGGTGAGATGCAGAATAGCTCAGGTGAAAGCAGCTGTAAAAAAAATGAGGAAGATACTATGCAATCTGTTTTTGACAATAGAAACAAAAAAAGAGTTCTTAAATGTTATATAGAGGCAGTCTTAACATATGGATGCGAATCATGGACAATAGGACAACAGACAAGAAAATCACTGGAGTCTGTAGAAATGTGGTTTTACAGAAGAATGTTGAGAGTACCATGGACAGCTAAGAAGAGTAATGAAGATGTTCTGAGAGAGGTCAAAGCAAAAAGAGAGCTAATTTCCAATATTAGGAAGAAACAATCATCATTTTTTGGCTATGTAATGAGAAGAGAACAACTGGAGTATATTGTAACAACTGGAAAAATTGAGGACGAAGAGATAGAGGGAAGCAAAGAGAAAAAATAACAGACAGCTTAAGAGAATGGCTTGGCAGAAGGTCAACAATAGAAATGATAAATAGCTGCCGAGATCGAAGGTTGTGGAGAGATATGATCACCTACGCCAGTAGGCCCGGTACTTGATGATGATGATTGTGTACACGACCAAGATGTAGATAATGTTAACGGTACTGATGACGTTCATGTTGATGACAACAACTGTTATCATTGGGGGGGGGGGGCCTTTGTATGCTAATTTGGAAAACCACCCGACTGGGCTACCGACGATCGGACAACCCGTGTTTGATTACCGACTCAAGCAGTGTAAGTTGTCCTCATGGCTGGAAAAAAATACCCCCGCGATCGACCCAGCCGCTGGCAGTAATGATTACCAGAGTAGTACTCTGGGAAGGTGAGGAATTCGGCCTCGCATCGTGGGTTTCGATGCTTGAAACGACGCTATCCAGAAGTCTCCGAACGCTTCTAGATAGGCGGCCGAGCACATGTGGGTGAAAACTCGAGTTCTAATACGCTGATTCAAGTCTCGTACTGTACCTTTACCTGTTGTGATGCTTATTTAAAATATCAAGTTCGTGGCAAAGGTAATGAGAATAAAAAGACAATGTTGATGTCCACAATTATGATAATTTACACCACGAACAACATGAAACAATATTTTAATACTTGATGTCGTGTATTAATGCATTAATTAGAATGCAGGAGATAGTTTCCAGTCTAGTGAAGTGTAAAAGTAATGATCTAATACTATTCGTGGTTATCCTGCATTTGGTCGGCATTAACTGCAACTGGCGACCGCGTATTGACACGGCCGGCTTCCTCACCCGCCACGGTCTGTATCCCGCATCACTCAGCTCATTAATCTTACTCATAATTGATTGCGGCTGCCACAACATAACATGTTTCCCCAGAAGCTGGGGCTAGCACCAACAATCAAAACGGACTGCTCGAAACTGGATATCCCGAGATGCGTTGCCAGATAGTTCTGTGGAGATCTACAGATTGCCACAGTTGTTTCTCTTCGCGCTAGACTTTATGCATGATGAGATCTCCGTCCTGATAGGCTGGCACTTCTATTCTTTTTTTCCTCTAGTGTTTAAGACTGGTATCTACTTATATATTGCTCTGTATATTTTTAGTTTATTTTCTGTCTTTACTCGCGATGATCCTTCAGGTGAAAGCTGCAGAAAAGTAATAATAAACTAGCTGCTATTAAATCATTTTGTAATTTATATAATCTGATTAATCATTATGATGTGAGTTGGTCTACAGGCAAGTGGGTAACCTTTGGATAAGAATAACTCGGGTTTTATTCCCATTACAGGGGGGGGGGGTGGAAATTTTAAAACACCCGTGGTTTCTTCGTGGCTTTACTCCCGCTCGGTCTCTGGACAATACCGTTGCCATAATCCACAACTTGGCCGTCTACACAACACAAGCGTTGCCAACATGAACATCAATACACTTTGTCCTGCCTGGAAGACCGGCGCACTCAATCTGTATGAAAAAAAAAAACGTTCTTAAAAAAAATGTCATGGCAGTCCTACTCTATATTTCGGAAACATGGAGGGAAACAAAACAAATAATTCCTTTATAATGCCTCCGTCAGCTTTTAAATATCATATGGCCAAATACAACGGCAAATGAAAAGCTTTGGTCGGATGGAACTGCCAAGATACTAAACAGGAACACTGATCAAGAAAATTAAATGGGAAGGGATTGGCCACACAATGCGAAGACCACCATTACAAGATCATCAATAAATTGGAATCCACAAGGAATTATTAAAGTTGAAAGGCCCAAGAAGAATCGGAGAAGAAACGTCCAGCTTGTAAGTGTGTGTGTGTATGTGTGCTGGCCAAGGCTCATATCTTGGTGTGTCCGTGTCAATCATGTCTCATATCTTTATGTATGCCTGAGTTTAGTAATATCTCATATCTTAGTGTGTATCTGTGTTAGTCATGTGTCATATATTTGTGTGTGCATGTCTGGGTTAGTGATATCTCATATCTTTGTGTGCATGTTTATGTTAGTCATATCTCATATCTTTGTTTGTGCATGTCTGTGTTTATCATATCTCATATTCTTTTGTGTGCATGACTATGTTAGTCAAATCTCATATCTTGTGTGTGCATACCTATGTTAGTCATATCTCATATCTTTGTGTGTATGTCTATGTTAGATATGTGTCATATCTTTGTGTGTGCATGTCTATGTCAGTCATATCTCATATCTTTATGTGCATGTTTATGTTAGTCATGTGTCATATATCTTGATGTGTGTCGGTGTTAGTCATGTCTCATATCGCTGTGTGCATGTCTGTGTTAGTTTCATCTCATATCTTTGTGTGTGCATGTCTGTGTTAGTCACCTCTAGTGACTCGAGCAGATGGTGCTCGTAAACCTGGGAGGGCCGACCATCTAAGGGCAGAATCCCCCTACAGAAAAGATCATCTGCTGCCTTGCAGGAAAATTGGGGACAATCAAAGGCTAAGTAAAGCAAACCTGAATAAAATGCTGGCTGAAATCGGATGCACTGGGCCACTGGCGCAGAACACAGTGCAACGTTTTAACGGGTGTTCAATCAGAGTGGATCTGGCAGACTCTAATTGTGATATTCGGACTGTAGGGTCGATCAACACACTTAACCTGACAGCTGACTTCATGTGAAAGTCTGGAATCCTACTCTGATAGAGTCCTGTTCGCAGAGAGAGAGAGAGAGAGAGAGAGAGAGAG
Source organism: Megaustenia siamemsis (assembly GCA_032433765.1). Taxonomy (NCBI): domain Eukaryota; kingdom Metazoa; phylum Mollusca; class Gastropoda; order Stylommatophora; family Ariophantidae; genus Megaustenia; species Megaustenia siamemsis. Next base: position 58,910,939 of record JAVIAB010000092.1, read on the forward strand.
AGAAAAGGAAAAGTTGAAGGATAGACGTGTGTTCACTTGTAGAAGACAGTGACGAGTTGACAGAGTGTGATTGCTGCCGTTTCCACGACGAGGTAAAGAACAACTAAGTCCAAAGTATCAAGACTGACTGAATAACTTTGAAGGAACAAGGAGTAAAAAAAAAAGATAGAATCCTATCTGACCTCGTGTATTAATTAGTCCATAATTTTTATATCACCGGGACATCTTTGTATGTGGTCAAAACTACGCTAGTGCCGTCTTTCTTGTCGAGAAATAAATATCTCCGGAACGCATTTAAGGCTGGATGAAATTAGAAGCCATGTATCAGTATCTAGCTTGATATATTGTGTTCTTACCAGAGAGAACAGTTACATCTACTTTAGTAGAGATTAAAGATTGATCTCTTTTTGTATCAGACTGAAGTTACATCTACTTTAGTAGAGATTAAAGATTGATCTCTTTTTGTATCAGACTGAAGTTACATCTACTTTAGTAGAGATTAAAGATTGATCTCTTTGTGTATCAGACTGAAGTTACATCTACTTTAGTAGAGATTAAAGATTGATCTCTTTTTGTATCAGACTGAAGTTACATCTACTTTAGTAGAGATTAAAGATTGATCTCTTTTTGTATCAGACTGAAGTTACATCTACTTTAGTAGAGATTAAAGATTGATCTCTTTGTGTATCAGACTGAAGTTACATCTACTTTAGTAGAGATTAAAGATTGATCTCTTTTTGTATCAGACTGAAGTTACATCTACTTTAGTAGAGATTAAAGATTGATCTCTTTGTGTATCAGACTGAAGTTACATCTACTTTAGTAGAGATTAAAGATTGATCTCTTTTTGTATCAGACTGAAGTTACATCTACTTTAGTAGAGATTAAAGATTGATCTCTTTTTGTATCAGACTGAAGTTACATCTACTTTAGTAGAGATTAAAGATTGATCTCTTTGTGTATCAGACTGAAGTTACATCTACTTTAGTAGAGATTAAAGATTGATCTCTTTTTGTATCAGACTGAAGTTACATCTACTTTAGTAGAGATTAAAGATTGATCTCTTTTTGTATCAGACTGAAGTTACATCTACTTTAGTAGAGATTAAAGATTGATCTCTTGTGTATCAGACTGAAGTTACATCTACTTTAGTAGAGATTAAAGATTGATCTCTTTGTGTATCAGACTGAAGTTACATCTTTTTCTATGTCAAATTGAAGTTACATCTCTTTCTGTAACAGGCAACATTTATGTTACAAGTGCTGTTTCTTCGTTTTCTAGAACTTTATTGTTGTCTTATCTCTTCTCTATAACCGAGCTGCATCTTTCATCTCCTTGTGGCAGACCTACCATTAACATAACACGAGAGTCAAAAAGAAAATTAAAGAAAGACAAACTGTTTTCAAACATACTATACTGTCCACTACGCCTTTCGTTTTTCCCTTCTGTAGAGAAACATCATGTCTGCTCAACAAGCGTCAGTCATAAACAAATGTCGAAGAATTCACAAAGTCCCGGCAGAGACATCTGTAGATTCCTAAATAAACTAACAAAACACAGCACGCAGCGCCCCCTTGCGGCGCGTCTGAACAATATTTGATTCCTGAACGTCAACAGAACATACTAGGCAGCCAACATTTCACTTCATTAGGAAGTTTGGCGATAAATGAGTCGCTCTATGATTTCATCATTTTCCGCGCGTGACTTTTCTCAATTCTTCCTTGGCTAGAGAGCTGTTTGTAAATTGTTTAATGTTTATTATATTGTCTTTTTTAAATGAGGAAGTAATTCAACGAGAGATGAAACTTTATTTGAAAAGAGGAACGGAGAAGTTTGTTCAAAAATGTGTGGATTAATTGCAAATAGTCTATCTTCTATGCTGATATGATGGTTGAGTGAGCGTAAAGTAACAGAAAAGATGGGACACGATAAAAAATGAGAACAAACAAGGATGATAAGAAAAAATATATAATAACAAATGCGGTAACGAAAGCCTCGCGCCATTTTAAACAGCAGAGAAATAAGTTAGGAAGAATAAAAATTAAAATATTTGTTTAACGTACGGAAGTCACGAACTATTATGTCGGGAAAAAATATTAATATTAAAAAGGTGAAGAGAATTGTATTTATATAGTTTTAAAAAAAAGAAGAAAATAGTTTTAATTATTAACAAATGTTATTACATGTATATCAATATTCATTGTTTTATCTGTAAACACATAGATGACCGCTGACGTCAAAGCCTGACTGACAAAGATCATGTTGGACTGATCGTGATGGTCCTGGAGCTGATCGTGATGGTCCTGGAGCTGATCGTGATGGTCCTGGAGCTGATCGTGATGGTCCTGGAGCTGATCGTGATGGTCCTGGACTGATCGTGATGGTCCTGGAGCTGATCGTGATGGTCCTGGAGCTGATCGTGATGGTCATGGACTGATCGTGATGGTCCTGGGCTGATCGTGATGGTCCTGGAGCTGATCGTGATGGTCCTGGAGCTGATCGTGATGGTCCTGGAGCTGATCGTGATGGTCCTGGAGCTGATCGTGATGGTCCTGGAGCTGATCGTGATGGTCCTGGAGCTGATCGTGATGGTCCTGGAGCTGATCGTGATGGTCCTGGAGCTGATCGTGATGGTCCTGGAGCTGATCGTGATGGTCCTGGAGCTGATCGTGATGGTCCTGGAGCTGATCGTGATGGTCCTGGAGCTGATCGTGATGGTCCTGGAGCTGATCGTGATGGTCCTGGAGCTGATCGTGATGGTCCTGGAGCTGATCGTGATGGTCCTGGAGCTGATCGTGATGGTCCTGGAGCTAATCGTGATGGTCCTGGAGCTGATCGTGATGGTCCTGGAGCTAATCGTGATGGTCCTGGAGCTGATCGTGATGGTCCTGGAGCTGATCGTGATGGTCCTGGAGCTAATCGTGATGGTCCTGGAGCTGATCGTGATGGTCCTGGAGCTAATCGTGATGGTCCTGGAGCTGATCGTGATGGTCCTGGAGCTGATCGTGATGGTCCTGGAGCTGACATCTATGACTGCTCTTGATGTCGGATGCTTCGGATCAAATGACGTCAATATAACAGTTCAGTTTTAAACTGCGATTCAAGAGGAACAACGAAGCAAAAAAAGACAAAGAAAAATATACAGACGATGTGCCATTGACCGCTTAATGAGAAATTGCATAAAGCACGGTGTTGAAGCAATAATTATTAAGATATTAGCAGTGAACGAAAGAGTAACACTCTATGAAAGCGACAAACCTGTATGACTAATGTTATGTTGTTTTATATTAGTATCATCATCTTTGCACTCCATTCGATCTTCTCCTCAAAATGTTCATCAGCAACAATTAACTGTACTTGAGTTGGAAGACAATTCCTCTCATTCAACCAGAACCTCGTTTTGATCTAGAAATGGGAATCTTCTTCCCGAGCCTTTTCGCAGCTGGGCGGCTTAGTTCCAGTTCTTTCAAAGATTATACCCATATCTCTTATGTGCTTAATGATATCTATCCTATCCATTGGCTGATTGTCTGCGGTTATCGCTGAACCAGCCAATACATTTGCTCTTTTGTTGTTGTCAACACCAGGGTGCCCTAGGATGAACTTCAAGGTAACACTGCAGATCTTTGAGACAATGCCTGCGGATGAAGTCTATCTGGATTCTACGGATCAAGCTCATCAAGTTTCTTAGCACACAGACAAGGGTGTAACCTTGAAACTCTAACTGGTAAACACTCTTGCCATGGCCATGATCTCTGTCGTCTTATTACTGACTTTGAGTGGGCGCTATTATTTCCATGAATAGTTCTGCCACTGGAACGTGCAGTGAACGTCGAAACGCTTCGTTGATGGCGCACTACAGAACTGTCTGCGTAGATCAGAGCATTCGTTTGATTGGACTTTTCTCAGATGAAGGCATTAACCTCAGCATTAATCAAAATCGGTTTCTATTTTCTTCATCCTCTGCCTAGTGTGTCGATGACAGAGAAAGTAGTACAGAAACATAGAATCGCAGTCCAACACGATTTGTACCAACATGACGTATTGTTCAACTCATAAAATACAAGCTACCAATTTGTGCAACTGATAATAATGTTATTATTAACGGATGTTATTATTATTATTATTATCGGAGTGGGAATGTGTTGTGAAAACGTGCCACTGGCACCCCAATTGAAAGTGTGCCAATGAGGATCAGAGTTAACGTTTGAATAAACAATGCAGACAATCATGATGAAGCTACAGCTATGTTGTAGGCTCTGCACAAATAGAGCGATGCTATCGGCTTGTAAGGTAATTCCGGATATACTACTCTCTAACTACCTTTTTACCGTATTATACTATTGCTGGAGTCTTCCTATTGTACAAAATGGCACTATAGGTCGTTTCAAAATATTTTGAAGGTGTTTAAAATTCCATATCTCTGCAACCAATTGATTGATAATGCTGAAATTTTGCATATGGTCTTGTGATTTTTTGGTCCCAAGAAGTACATTCATTTCCTCACCAACAAACGTATAGTTTTAAATATTCTTTATTTGAAGTATACAAATTTAAGGCATTTTGGTCAAACCATATATTTGGAGGAATTACCGCTTCATATGAGTGAGCACCCACGGACTTGTCATCTTGAACGTAATGCGCGCCAATTTCCCTGTTTTAAGCACTAAAAAACACATAAAACGCGTCATAGTTATAATTTTATATCCGGTGCATCCCATTTCCTGTCGTTTTGTTGTGATTTATGTGCAACGGCGTATCCTAATTATTGGGTAATTTCGTTAAATTTGTGATCTGTTAGTCAATGGGTATAAAAGTAAAGTTCCTTACATTGCAATCAGTGGCAATAAAGGTGTATAAATATTTTTGCATAGAAGCTAAGCGTGGAAAACTGTATCGAAGCATCTCAAAGCCAGAAAAGAGAACTATTCACGCATTGGGTATAAGCAAACGCTTTTTCAAACAAGTGCTTAAAGCTAACGGAGTGTCCAGTTCAATCAAGACTAGGACGCTAGGAAGAAAGAAAGTAGTAGATAGTTTTGACAAGGAAGTGATTAGAAGAGCAATTTGTAAAATGTTCGATTCCAAAGAAACTGTGACTTTAAGAAAACTGAAAATTCGACTGAGAGCAGAAAATGACATTGTTGTGTCGAAAACAACATTATGGAGAACTGTTAGAAGCATCGGTTTTACGTTTAGAAAGTACGATAGTGGTAGAAATGTCATCTGCGAGAAGCCGCACTTAGTTTCTATGAGGAGTAAATATTTACGTGAAGTACGGGAAATGCGTAACCAAGGTTATGATATTGTATTTCTAGATGAATCTTGGATAAATTCTCACCACACAAGTGCCAAGGAATGGCAGTTATCAGATGGAAGTATTAAAAGATGTGTACCCACTGGAAAAGGACAGCGTATTATAATGGCACATGCAGGCAGCCGAAAAGAAGGGTTGGTGAAAAATGCAGAACTTATATTCACCTCTAATTATACTGACAACAGGGACTATCACACCGAGATGAATGGCCATATATTTAGAGAGTGGATTGAAAATACTCTTCTTCCAATTCTAGACAGACCATCCTGTCTGGTAATGGACAACGCGTCGTACCACAACGCTGTGGCAGAAGAAGACAAAATTCCTACATCTACCAGTACAAAAGATGTTATAAAGATTTGGCTAAGAAAGGAAGGAATTCCATTTAACGAGGGATTTTTGAAACCTGAATTACTGTCACTTGTTAAGAAATCGCAAAAGACCAAAGTATTCCAAATAGACAAAGTCATTCAACAGCATGGTCATACGTGCTTGAGACTGCCCCCTTATCATCCACAATTAAACCCCATTGAACTCGTTTGGGCAAAAATTAAAGGGCAGGTGGCAGCTGAGAATACAAGTTTTAAACTATGTGATATAAAAGGACTGACATATGCTGCTCTATCACAGATTGACAAAGATTTTTGGTGCAAATGTGAAGATCATGTCTTAAAAGAAGAAAATGACTATTGGAAAAAAGATGGACTATCGTTCGTTCAGCCCAGATTAGTAATCAATATGTTAGACTCCTCTGATTCAGAATAAATGAAATAATAATGGACGTTTTTATATGTCCGCATGATCAATCTTTAGCTAAAGTTGATAACGTTTTGAAAATGTAAAGATTCTTGATATGTGTACTGCAGGCATGCAAAGAAACTAAATCACTTTCATATGTCTTGTTTACGTAAAATAATGAAAGTCACATGGAAAGACATAAAACGAACAATGTAGCTCTTACAGTGAAGAGGATCCCGTGCTTACATCGGACTCTTTAGTCACATGCGTACCCATAAACAATAACTTTGCTTGATATGTCATGCTCGTTATCGCTCGCAACGGATAATTAATTTTTTTAAATGTATTCTTTGTTGTATATTGTTTAAATAGTTTTCATTAATGGAACTGTTTATACGCTGAATTGTTTTAGACCGTCTGTAAAGGCTATAACATTGACATTCTCATAGTATTTTAAAGAAAGTAAACAATAGAAAGTAAACAGTTGATAAACGCCTCCAACTTTCAAGTTGTGTAGAGACGCCTATGTCGAGAAGCTGATTTCCATTAATGTACGGTAAATTATTTTCTCCAGGAGCAAAAAGATCCGTAAATTCACTGAGATCAAAGGAAAGTGCTGCTTCATGATGAAGCATACTTCCTACATCATTAAATTTTGTGAAATCGGTGGGACCTTGGAAAAACAAGGCCAGATGCAAAAAATCAAGTTTGTAAGTGCAGGGAAAGAGGAGATATTTCATGTTAATCGTGAACATTTAGATTTGAAACGACCAATAGTAAAAAAAATGCAGCATACACAATGCAATCTACACGCAGTATGCCAGTTAGGATTTTAATTTTGCTCGTGAAAGGAATAACATTTGACCCTTCGGCGAAATGAACCTGCGATGTCAAGCTACCTGGCCAATGAACAATTTATTTAAAAAAACTATTATAAAAAAAAAAACTATAATAAACTAATATTCAAAAGTATATCGTAAATCATAATTATCGAGTGCCATCTCCGCAACGAATGTTGGCCACCATGGAGCGCCATTCTGCTCTCTCTCTCTTGCTTTGATGGTGCAGGTTGTCATAGGCTAATTTGTCCATCTTTTGATGTTACTCGTCCATGCTAGTCTTGGTCTGCCTCTGCCTCTTTTACCCTGTATTTTCCCCTCCAAGATTACTTTTAGTAGGCTGTTGTGTTTATATAGTAAATGCATTTTTAAGATTGTCATCAGCTGCACTATTCGGGAAGATATATGCAGATGTTTCTCTGTGACATTATTTTAGAGACACCAGATAGAAGCACGGATACGTACGGGTAAGCTGAACTACTTTGAACATGGAAAAAATGATCATTAACTGACAGATTTGAGAACCGACTAATAAGCCTTGCTCATCATCAAACTTGGCTGTCACCTGGTCTATCACCTGGCTATAAAGTGTTTATCAAAACAGTCACTGTTTTTTAATTGTCGTTTTCACACTCAGAAAAAAAAGTTTCATGACAGACCATATTTGTATATTTGTTTATTATCTGATGTATCTGATATACGCGTTGCAGTTTGATATTGCAGTCCGCTTTCAAACTCGTAAAGCAGGTGTTCATGATTTTGTATTGAGGTATTTGGGACAAGTCACATTGATCTGCGACGTCTCTCCAATAAAACTGTTTCTTCTTTCACATTTTCTACATTTATTTCCTCTTTCTTTCTTCCATTTGCTTCTTCATCTTTTATTTCTGCTTCAAATCTCGTCTAATCAATAAAATATATCCTCTCGTAAAATGTCTTTCTTCACGTCATACAGCTGGCTACAGTTGAGCCTAGAAGGCCACACGTCACGTGGTTTTCATTTAATATAGTTCTGAAAGATATACTCTGTTGACCTTTTCTTTCTTTCATGAATCCGTGTCTGCTTGCCCAATCTTATACTGGCTGTGCCTCTGGTAGCTGCTGGTTCTCAAACTCAAGATAATCGCATGATCAATTTTACATGAGAAGTAGACTTTCTTTAGTGCCTTAGAACCTTCTTAACTTAAAAAATATTTCCGCTTTCGTTTCTATTTACATTATCGTGATCGCCTTATATGTATTTCTTTTTTGTTTTCATGTCGAATTTGACTATCTTTTGCTTTAGCAAATTTATTTGAATATTAGTTTCATCGTACATTGAAATGGACACGGCCCAGTTGCTTACGTGAGTCCCACAGCGCTGGATAGCATGTTTTTTTTTAAAAATCTATTTGTTTATTATACTCCCCTACATGAAGATGTAGCTGTTTTGTTCTTTTGTCAATTTACTGTTGATGTTGTAATTAAGTCTTCAGTTTTTTTTGCCTTAGCTCTAAAAATGATTGGATGGTACCTTCTCAACAAAAACCAGCATCAAGCCATTGTCAAATTTGTGATGTTCATTTGTTACTTTCTCCTTCACACTACATTACATCAGCACTTTCGTCTTCTCCCGCAGTGCTGTATTCCCAATTTGGGCTTTGCTTCCTCTTTCTTGTATAAGATCGCATGCTTTCTTTTTTTTTTCTCAGTATCGCTTTACTGCCCTGGTCCATACAGCTTGAAAACCCTTGAATACGAAGATTACTAACTCGGTTCTGCCTGGGCATGTTAGGGCACAATTAGCCATACAACGAACTCATCCGCCTGGCTTCTACAATTAGTGAAATTGCAGGTTGGAGAAGGTGGGCGTGGTGATTAGAATCGGAAGTCTCAAACAAGGGACTCGCGCTCTGGGAGCCCAATTAGCTTCTGGGACACTGATGTCATTCCCCACTCAGTTTGTGATGTTCATTTTATTTCGCATGCTCTTGCAGCATATCGACTTTGGGTAGCCAATACTGCAGAAATATTTAAGTATTCATGTCTTTTTTCTCAATAGTCAAACCAAAGATGTGCTTTAAAGTGTTTGATCGTATCGCTACCGTGTTCTGCCTTCTATGTTTCTGTCCTCGTTTTAAAACAGATCTAAACACAGTCCTACGGTTAAGTTATGAAGTTTCTCACTGGCGTAGCCACCCACTTTTCTCTGTATTGTACGAAGTAGTTACAATATCAACATAATAGATGAGAAACGCTAAATAGAGAAGGCGATTGAACTTCTAGCTATTAAAACAATTTGAAAAAAGGGCAAATGTAACGTTTCATTGACATAAACTATATATAGTTATCATGAATGGGAAAATATAAAGTAAACGAGGTAGAGGAAAAAGACGACTAAAGTGGACTGACAACATCAAGATATAGACTAAATGGTTATGGAAGGCCCCGGTATCACGGCAAACGAATTAAAATCCATAATTACTCAACCGCCCGTGCAATGGAATCATCCGAATTAATATCTCATCTCCCAAACAAAGAAAAATAGCTGCAGTCCCCATCATAACAGTTTCAGTACACGTCAAGCGACGTAAGGCGAAACCGCATAGAAAGTGAACACAGCCATCTTCCCGTCATACGATATCACCATTCATCGTAAGCAATCGGAATATCGAAACACGACCAAAACGGATGAAACGCACAGCTCACGGTGTATAGACTAAATATATGTATGAACTAAATAGCGTCTACCATCAAAACAAGAGAGAAGTGGAAAATGACGATCCATTGTAGCTAATCTTCGCGTGGAGGCACAAGATGTTGATGACAATCAAATGATCGTTGTGAAAACACGAAGGTTTATTTGGGAGAGCAGCGAAATATGAAAGATAATTGTGTGAGAGTATGAACGTCTGGAGTCAGACACTAGTAAGAAGGTACAATTAAGAGGATGGTTCATGTTTATTTTGTAACTGTTCAGTCGTCATGAACGCGAAGTTACTGCATTATGTTTCTCTTTGAGAATGGATACAAATAAACAAGACAAACAAATCTGAAACAAGTGCAAAGCGTCAAATACTTGGGCACAATAATAACATCAGATGGAAGATGCATCACAGATATAAAAAGCAGAATTGCTCAGGCCAAAATAGCATTTCAGAAAATGAAAAATATCTTATGCAACAAATCTATGTCAATAGAAGTGAGAAAGAGAGTTTATCGGTGCTATATAGAAATAATTCTGACCTATGGAAGCGAATCATGGACAGTAGACAAACAAATGAAAAGACAATTATAGGCCACATAGATGGGATTTCTCAGAAGAATGTTGAAAATTCCCTGGAAAGCTAAAATGATCAATGAGGAAGTTCTCAAAGAGGCCAACACAAAAACGGAACTCCTAAAAACATCAGAAAGAAACAATCAACATTTTTTTCGGGCACATCATAAGAAGAGGAAACTTGGAATACATGGTTACAACTGGCAAAAAAAAAAAAAAAAAAAGAGATTGCTGACGACAAAGAGAGAAGATACTGGATAGCTTTGTGTCATGGCATGGAAAACAGTCAACAACAGAACTGATACGATGCACTGTAGATAGATGGACTGTGGAAGGACATGATCGCTTACGTCAACCGGTATGGCACATCATGATGATGATATTATATATATATGTGTGTGTGTGTGTGCGCGTGCGTGTGCGTGTGTGTGTGTGGGGGGGGGCCTTTGTCGTCTTGACAGACAGTTGGTAGCAAGCAATCATGATAAGTCCATAGTTTGATAAAACATTAGTGTATCATACTGGGTGGGGGCAGCTTTAAGGAACAGCTTCTCTCGTAGCTGAATTTACCAATCCAATCTTGAACAGACAGATCCATCCACAGAACGAACAAGGTGTATTTGCGGTACCTGTCCTTGTCTCTTTTCTCTTGCGCTATTTGTCGTCTGAATTTGATATTGGCACTGTCTCAAAAAGTTGCTGTGCCATTTTTTTTTTTTCTCCATGTGCTACGATCTGCATCCCCATTTTCCCAGTTTCTTTCACTAATAAAAAATTCCGTCAAAGAAGCCCTACAAACATCCTTATATCTCAGCCCTGAACTGCACTTTGGTCTCTTTCCATCCTTAAGTTCGCCATACATTATTTGTTTGGGAATACGATTGTTTGCCATTCTTCTTACATGGCCCACCACCTTAGTTTACGGCTCCTAAGTGTTGCCATGATCGATGGGGGTTTGGCTCCTTGTAAGGCATTAGAGTTAGTTACTTTGTCCTGCCATTTGATGTTCATAATCTTTCGAAGGCAACGTACCTGAAAGATGTTTAACCTTTAGTCCTGCCCTGCATAGGTAGTCCAAATTTCTGATCCGCATAGAAGTGTACTAATCACACAACTTTAGTAAATATTAATTTTACTCCTGAGTATTAAAATGGTGCTGACCCATGCTCTATTTTTAAGTTTATCAAATGTGGGAGATACCTTTCCGAATCGGGAATATATTTCTTCATCAAGGGAGACAGTGGTTGTGACCATAGAACCGAGATAGGTGAACTTTCTCACATATTCAAGGGTTGTGTTATTTAGTGATATAGCTGCTATATATATATATATATATAATAAGTCATAGGTAAAACTGGAAGAGTAATGTTCATGACAAAAGAAAAAGCATACAGCGCATACCAAAAAATGTGTTAAATCTTGAATTGTCAAGAAAAAATGATGTGGCACTGAAGTAAGACTTGTAATGTGATCGCTTCGCAAGTGCTGTAATTACTTCGTTCTTTTTCATAGCTCGCTGTATACATAGCAATCGTGCTTAATTACGCTCTTACCGTTTAACAACGTTTTATAGATGCCGCTAAGCTGTTCATTAATATTTGTCTTTAGATGCTAGTGCAATTTTCTTTTTATACTAAATATTTCTTTGCTGTTTCTCAAGTTTCAAACCAGCTCATGGGACCTCTAAATCAAAGTCCGAATTTTATTTCATCCAAAACTGCACTCGGTTCTCCAACACCATTTTTATTTTTTTTTTCCTTTACATTCGATCTCAATACTTATTTACTTTTCTATTAAAATTCCATAATTCCGTGATGTTCAACCCCATCCACAACTGACAACGTAGTTTCGTGTGTTCTCTACTTATTGTGCAGTCGTCGACGCTTTTTACTCCATTCTTTCTAAGTGCTTGTGTTCACTGTACACTGATATATTCGATGTTATTCTTGTAATATTTCCTAATTCGCTTTTTTAGCTGTCTACGTCATGCATAGAAACGTTACCAGAACTACAATTCTGTTGTTGCAAGCAATTTTTTTGCATGTTTGTTCCGTGTTTAAGATCCATGTCCGTAGAACAATATTAGTTCTTCATAACACATCATGACACTTGTAGCTTTCTTTGCATGGGCATGTTTATTTTCTGGAAGTTTGACATTGCTTACATTAAATTGTTCCATATTTTCGTTATTCATATTCAATCTCTGTACCATGATTTATCATGCATCTTATTTGTTTACCTGCTTTAATCTCTGTCTTGCTATATCTCATCTTACAAATCCGTCACTCTTCAGACACCGCAAACCGTCTGGCGCTATCTTCAAGTTCATCTATAAGCACACACACACTACATCCCGATTTTAATGCAAGGATCAATGTAAACCCTCTGGAGGTTACCAGTCATTTATTTCTGATCACTCAATGGGAGAATGACTCGGCACCGCCTCTATAGTTTCCAGGATCGCTGTCTCCTTCGACGTACATCACTTCTATTGAGACAAATCAATGATGTCCTTGCGTTTGAACACACACTATTCGCTTCATCAGTGTTGGGGAAAGCTTTATTTTCATTCAAAACGCAGTTTCTGTATCAACTTGTTTGCTCATGATCCACTCGAGCTTCCTCAGAAGCGTGCATTTCGATTTTCTTCCCCTAGTGTACACAGTTTCAAATAAGGCTATTTTATTTTGTTCAGCGGTGAGAAGTGATTGTCTTTCATCGATTCTGTAAACACCGGAGCCATTCGCTTAAGAGTGTGGAGAAACGGCCCGCCGATGAGAGCTATTGATATAAGATTATGGAGAAAGGGAATCAAGTCTTTTTCTTACGCGGAAACTGCTGAACGTTGGGTGTCTGCCACCACAATTATTGGCTGAAGATATCGTGTTGGCAAAGAGGATAATCGATGTGTGGTTGATACAAACAAGAAATTGCAGGAGCGGGACGTGAAGAAAATGCGAGAAAATATTGATAATCTCTTTATAGACCAGTTAACGGTGTGATCACTCTGGGAAGACAAACTGAGATTGTGAAATCAGTCTCTCCATCTATCTATCTATCTATCTATCTATCTATCTATCTATCTATCTATCTATCTATCTATCTATCTATCTATCTATCTATCTATCTATCTATCTATCTATCTATCTATCTATCTATCTATCTATCTATCTATCTATCTATCTATCTATCTATCTATTTATCTATCTATCTATCTATCTATCTATCTGTCTGTCTGTCTGTCTGTCTGTCTGTCTGTCCGTCCGTCCGTCCGTCCGTCCGTCCGTCTGTCTGTCTGTCCGTCTGTCTTCTGTCTGTCTAAAGATCGTGTGACACACACACACACATATGTATGTATATATATATATATATATATATATATATATATATATATATATATATATATGGCTTTTGACGTCGTGACAGACGGTTTGTAACAAACAATCATGATAGGTCAGTAGTTTGGTACAATACTATTGTCTCAAACTAAATGCTGCTTTATTGAACAGCTTCTCTCGTGGCTGAATTTGCCAATATTGGACAGACAAATCCATTTGCAGAACGAACAAGGTGTTTTTGCCGTACCTGGCCTTATTTATCTCTTTTCTCTTGCGCCTTTTGTCTTCTGAAGTTCATATCTTAATGTGTTTCTGTGCTAGACATGGTTCATATCTTGGTGTGTTTCCGTGAAGCCATGGCTCATATCTTAATGTGTTTCTGTGCTAGCCATGGCTCATATCTTAGTGTTTCTGTGCAAACCATGGCTCATATCTTAGCTTGTGTGTGTGTGTGTGCTAGCCATGGCTCATATCTTGGTGTGTGTCATGTTAGTCATATCTCGTATCTTGGTGTGTCCGTGTTAATCATGTCTCATATCTTTATGCGTGTCTGTGTTTAGTCATATCTCATGTCTTAGTGTGTATCTGTGTTAGTCATGTGTCACATCTTTGTGTGTGCATGTCTGGGTTAGTGATATCTCATATCAATGTGTGCATGGCTATGTTAGTCACATCTCATATCTTTGTGTGTGCATGTCTATGTTAGTCATATCTCATTTCTTTGTGTGCATGTCTATGTTATGCAGGTGTCATATCTTTGTGTGTGCATATCTATTTTAGTCATATCTCATATCTTTGTGTGCATGTCTATGTTAGTCATGTGTCATATCTTTGCGTGTATGTCTGTGTTAGTCACATCTCACATCTTGATGTGTGTCAGTGTTAGTCATGCCTCGTATCGCTGTGTGCATGTAATTGTTAGTCACATCTCATATCTTTGTGTGTGCATGTCTGTGTTAGTCACCTCTAGTGACTCGGGCAGATGGTGCTCGTAAACCTAAGGGCAGAATCCCCCTACAGAAAAGACAATCTGCTGCCTTGCAGGACGATTGGGGACAATCAAAGGCTAAGGAAAGCAAACCTGAATAAAATGCTGGCTGAAATCGGATGCACTGGGCCACTGGCGCAGAATACAGTGCAACGTTTTAACGGGTGGATCTGGCAGACTTTAATTGTGATGTTCTGTCTGTGGGGGCGATCAACACACTTAACCTGACAGCTGACTTCATGTGAGAGTCTGGAATCCTGCTCTGATTGAGTCCTGATCGCAGAGAGCGAGAGAGAGAGAGAGAGAGAGAGAGAGAGAGAGAGAGAGAGAGAGGTACAAGTAATAGAAAGTGTTCTAATATTTTACATTGTTACTTGGTACAGGTAATAGAAAGTGTTCTAATGTTTTACATTGTTACTTGGTACAAGTAATAGAAAGTGTTCTAATGTTTTACATTGTTACTTGGTACAAGTAATAGAAAGTGTTCTAATGTTTTATATTGCTACTTGGTACAAGTAATAGATAATGTTCTCATGTTTTATATTGTTACTTGGTACAGGTAATAGAAAGTGTTCTAATGTTTTATATTGCTACTTGGTACAAGTAATAGAAAATGTTCTCATGTTTTACATTGTTACTTGGTACAAGTAATAGAAAGTGTTCTAATGTTTTACATTGTTACTTGGTACAAGTAATAGAAAGTGTTCTAATGTTTTATATTGTTACTTGGTACAGGTAATAGAAAATGTTCTCATGTTTTATATTGTTACTTGGTACAGGTAATAGAAAATGTTCCAATGTTTTATATTGTTACTTGGTACAGGTAATAGAAAATGTTCTAATGTTTTATATTGTTACTTGGTACAAGTAATAGAAAATGTTATAATGCTTTACACTGTGACTTGGCACAGTAATAGATATTGTTCTAATTTTTTTACACAGGGGATCAGGCAAAAGTAATTGAAAATATTTTAGACCCAAACAACAACGGGCATGTATAAGAGACATCGCGTGGGCAATGTTCATCAAGAAGTGAAGATAGTTGATTGCTGGCTACATCGATATGTCATGTTCAAAGTTCATTCAGTGGAGCACCTATAAAGAAAAACACTGCTGCGTGCAATGGCCTTGTTAGGGTTTTACAGCAAGATGCAACCAAAGGGAGGAAAAAAGGCCTTCCAAACCCCCACCCTCCACCCACCTCACAAATTTGTTTGTATTTTGCCAGAGAATTGAGTATCAGACTGGATTCTGTTAGATTATTCTCCCCTGTGTATGATTATTCTCCCCTGTGTAAGATTATTCTCCCCTGTGTACGATTATTCTCCCCTGTGTAAGATTATTCTCCCCTGTGTATGAATGATGAAAATATTACTCTATAATGAACTAATTGGATTGAAAGAGAGGAATGCAGGAATATAAGAATTTAGAAAAAAATATAAGGAAACTTAGAAGTTAAAGTTAAAAATAAGCTAAAAATAATTATTAAAGAAGGTAATTAAATAGTAACTTTTCTGCTAAAAAAAAAAGAAAACGTTTTAGCTCCTGGTCATAGAGTTCAGCCTTTTGGAGAAACTCTTAATCTTTTGCCTTTTAGGAAACGTGACCCTATGTAAATCTTCCTACTCACAATCAATATCACATATCACATTGGGATGTGTTTTCAGTGATAATTATTCTTGTTATCTAAACGTTGAAGAAAGAACAATAAAAAGATATACATAATTAATGCGGTGAACATGATTAAAATACTGGTATACATAGATAAATAGAAAACAAAAGTACAAATAGGCCAATATCACCGGCGCATGCCATGAGCATATTGTGACAACAGGAAAAATCTAGGGAACAGAACTAAACCTGGATGTGTGAAGGTGTTTACTGCTACGATCGTTCATAACTCGAAGTACTCAATTTTATAACTGTGTCATCATCATGTGCAATACTAGTTGGCGTAGGCGATGCCATATCATTCATATTGATATTATTCCACAATTTTCTGTCCACAGTTAATTGAGCCAATTCCATTATTTGTCTACTGTCAATGATTTGCTTCATTAGATCACTCTATATAGTGCTGGTGCACTCTCTTTCTCACTTCTATTGAAGTAGACAATATAGACTTGTTGCAGAGGGTGGTTTTCATTTTATGAAATGATACTTTGACATGTGCTGCTCTGCTTTTTATTCCTGTGATACATCTTCTGTGTGATATTATGCTGGGTTGACACACTATCATAGAGAACCACAATCCAATACTACATGACACTGAAGTCCCGCAGCGCCTGGTCTGAATGTTGACTCAGAGTTGACTATTTATGTAAGAATCGCCGATATTGGCTAATTAAGATGCTATGGCACACCCAACTATGACTTTTCACTGGCTGGGCAGATTGCTAGTGGTAATCGTATAGGAAGGTAACTCGGCACTAAAAATGTCATGTTGATATCGAACGTATTTGCTGAAAGGCACACATTTAGCAAATTGATGTAAGCACAGAGCAGTCATGTCAGGTTTCTATTTTCCTTTAAGAGAGAACGATGAAGAAGTTCAGTCTTTGACGATTACAGAACAAAAGTATATATATAGAAGAAGAAAAACTGAACGGTTTGGATCAATACGTCGTTGGATTCATAGGTCGTTGGATCAATAGGTTGTTGGATCAATAAGTCGTTGGATCAATAGGTCGTTGGATTCATGGGTCGTTGGATCAATAGGTCGTTGGATTCATAGGTCGTTGGATCAATACGTCGTTGGATTCATAGGTCGTTGGATCAATAGGTTGTTGGATCAATAAATCGTTGGATCAATAGGTCGTTGGATTCATGGGTCGTTGGATCAATAGGTCGTTGGATTCATAGGTCGTTGGATCAATACGTCGTTGGATTCATGGGTCGTTGAATCAATAGGTCGTTGGATTCATAGGTCGTTGGATCAATAGGTCGTTGGATCAAAAGGCCGTTGGATCAATAGATCGTTGGATCAATAGTTGTTGGATCAATAGGTTATTGGATCAATAAGTTGTTGGATCAATAGTTGTTGGATCAATAGTTGTTGGGTCAATAGGTTATTGAATCAATAAGTTGTTGGATCAATAGATCGTTGGGTCAATAGTTGTTGGATCAATAGGTTATTGGATTAATCAGTCGTTGAATCAATAGATCGTTGGATCAATAGTTGTTGGATCAAT
The DNA here is from genome assembly GCA_032433765.1 of Megaustenia siamemsis. NCBI lineage: Eukaryota > Metazoa > Mollusca > Gastropoda > Stylommatophora > Ariophantidae > Megaustenia > Megaustenia siamemsis. The sequence goes on from JAVIAB010000092.1 coordinate 58,928,609, forward strand.
AGGTTATTGGATCAATAAGTCGTTGGATCAATAGGTCGTTGGATCAAAAGGCCATTTGATCAATAGATCGTTGGATCAATAGGTTGGATCAATAGGTCGTTGGATCAATAGGTTGTTGGATTAATAGGTCGTTGGATCAATAGGTTGGATCAATAGGTCGTTGGATCAAAAGGTTGTTGGATCAGTAGGTCGTTGAGTCAATAGGTTGGATCAATAGGTCGTTGGATCAATAGGTCGTTGGATCAATAGGTTGTTGGACCAATAGGTTGTTGGATCAATAGGTCGTTGGATCAATATTGTGCACGTTAAAGAACCCTTGGTAGTCGAAAGTTGAGAAAAGATGAAACCTAAAATGGCTGCTGCCCGGACAAAACTGTCAGCAAAAATCTACCCATGCCGATGGCTCCTAGGCCGTGCAGCGGAGTTCGTCCAAGTTGATGAGGTTTGTCCACGTTGATGAGGTTCGCCCACGTTGATGA
>JAVIAB010000092.1:58934087-58941342 GCA_032433765.1 Megaustenia siamemsis
CTAGCTTGCAGACTGGCTTTTGGCATCATTGACAGGAATCCATTCAGCACGTAGACGTAGTTCTCTGCAATTGTTTTCCTTAGTTCCAATGCTCTATTCTCGCGGTGACCAACTTCAAACTTAACGGTGAATTAACAGAAATAGATAAGTAATTAATTTAATACGGATCAAAACAATAGACAGTCTTCATCAAGAAAAGATGATGAAAACATAAACTTGCTTAAAGATAATTAACCTGTATATAAATTATTACCTTATATTGTGTTGCTACTCAATGAAAATGAGTGGGAAAGGGTATGGAATATCAAAACATATTAGAGATTTACAAATATATAACTTCTTACAAAACTAAAGGTCTTACAAAACTTACTTTACCGACCACATTACCCCAAAAATCATGTGCTGAAGGTCTGTAAAATGTATGGTCACTAACACCATATTCCCTAAACGCCATTTGGCGTGACGGGGGCTCTTAATTTTTTTTTTTTTTACTGACAAAACTAGAATTGCTTAAAATATCAGTATTCGTGTCGCACATTTACATGTACTTGTTTATAGAGAAGTCGGAGATTTACTACACACAATGTGTTAGACGCATGGCAGGAAGATCCTGGAGAAAAGATCAAGAATGAAGAACTAAGAAAAAAGCTAAAAAAAATGATGTCATTGAATGTAGAAAGAAGCAAAAGACAAAATAGTCTTGCCACATGATAAGACAGAAATATAAAAACACGACATAGTGAGCCTTCAACAAATATTGCGAGAACACCAGACCCAAAGGCTGACCACGAAAAAAATGTTTTGATAAACTATTTGAAACACTAGGAAACATGACAGCAGCAGAGGTCAATAGAAGAACACAATTCCACAAACTATATCTCCTTTCATTAATGAAAGGCATATGAGGAAGGAAAGAAGAAGAAATACTGGCATATGGTATGTCTACCATTGGTCACATAAATCACAAGCGTGAATACAGTGGTCGAACTTTCTCCAAACAGGCAATTGCATGTGTTTATTAATAACAAGAACGAAAATAAATATATATTGTATCTAAGTTAAAAGAGATGAAAGAAAGGAGAAAGACTTGATCAACCAGGAAAAAGTTTAATTAAAAAGCCAAGACATATTAAAACAGTTTTGACTTTAAACAATCAGTAAACATGTCGCTATATTCTTCTTGTGGCATGAGTCAGCATACTCTTGTTGATTTTCAGCTGCGAAGAGTTATTTTAAGCGGCCCAGCTAGGTCTAGATACACAATATCAACAACACTAAATGAAGAAACTGTCGAGAAAAAGTTCGATCTGTCCATTATAGTTCAAATAGTTTGCTTTTGAGCGAGAGACGAGCACGTTACAAACACAAGGTGACTAATTTACATATGGGGGTGGGGTGGGGCAAAGGCGCAAGGCAATAAATAGGCTGAAAGCTGCTAACGACTCGTAGCTGACTGCTTGCTGCAGGATCGGTGAATACCCAGATCCTAATCCACCTCTTCGTGATGCATCTAGTAACGGACTAACAAGTCTAGTCCGGCAGATCGAGTGAGAGTGAAGGCGACCCGGAAGTGAAGCCATGCTGAAGTCGGGTATGTTGGACCTTCATTGTGGCAGTTCTGCTGCAAACCACAAACCAAGGCATCGAGGCCCACTTAATTGTTTCAACGGCCTTTTAAGGACGGATGACGAAAAGCTCTACATATTTCTTTAGTTGTCGGGTAAACGCACGAAAGAGAGTCTCTCTTACATACATAAAACATGCATGTGTGTTTGTGCAAGAATGTGTGTGTGTGCAAGAATGCGTGTAAAGAATGACGGATGAACGAATTGAAAGATTAAGATATTACAACCTGTAAACTGCGCTTTATCTCAACAAAAGCGAACGAAGAAATAGAATAAGAGAAACAGTAAGGTGGTGAAAGAGACTGAGAAGAATAAAGAGGAATTGAAATAGAAGAGGGACAGAAAAATATGAAGAAGTGGAAGGAAAGGAATTGTAATCATTTAGAAAAATAGCACACTCTCCTACATCAATCCTTCTTCCATTCAAGAGAGAAAGAGGGAGAGAAATGAAAATAGGGGTGGGGGGAATCTTATCAGGAGAGGAAAGAAAGTAAGAAAGAAAGAAAGAAAGAAAGAAAGAAAGAAAGAAAGAAATGAAAGAAAGAAGAAAGAAAGAAAGAAAGAAAGAAAGAAAAAAAGAAAGAAAGAAGAAAGAAAGAAAGAAAGAAAGAAAGAAAGAAAGAAAGAAAGAAAGAAAGAAAGAAAGAAAAAGAAAGAAAGAAAGAAAGAAAGAAAAAGAAAGAAAGAAAGAAAGAAAGAAAGAAGCAAGAAATGAGCGCCCAGAAAAGAAACCACAAAAAATAAGAATAATTCAAATATTCAATGAGGGATTTCGAATGAAAACACTGAGTAATCGGCAACGGAGTCGTGCTAATGTCCGCTCATGCATGCTCTAACGAGATTATTATCGTTCTCCATACACCTCCACTAATAGCCTTGTCAGCATTTCAAACTACCCATGTTTGCACACCTCCCGATGAGCGCTGCAGGGCAAATACGCAAAATGTGGCTAGAGTTGCTGAGGAAGGTTTTCCCTCGGTTTCTGTGTAAAGTCCCAGGGGTTGTGGTTTAGTAGCACCGGGCACTCACATTACAGATTGGGCACTGGAAATGCGGAACACATCACACATAAAGCCTGAAGCGTTTTTGGCGTATGTGTCAATAATACTGACAAATTGGCATCACTAAAAAAATATGGGGTAAATAGTGAGACTGGAAACGTGGTGTATACGTGAAGTATGGTGGAGTACATAAAATTATAAATTCCAATGCTAAAATGTATGTTCTTGATCTGGATGCGCTCAAGAGTTTAACACCGGCCTTTATTTGAGACACCTCTTAGAATATATTGTCTGTGACATATTGTCTGTGACATTTCTAATTATATCTTTCATTCCAATAAATATTAAAGCTCGTCTTGCTTTACTCTTGCTGTTCTATATCTATGTCTTGCCTTATCCAAAGCTACTCTTAATCTATTTACTATTGTTGTCTGGAGCACAAGACTTCTGAATTTAATTTGAAACACTTCTCAACTAACTGTCTGGTCTAACTTGATGTTCATCATTTGATTCTCTATCTCTCTCTAACTTGTGTCTATATTGATCTGGTTCTCTAGCTCTATGTTTATAACTCTAGGTGTTTCTCTTCCTCGGTGTTTCTCTTCCTCGGTGTTTCTCTTCCTCGGTGTTTCTCTTCCTCGGTGTTTCTCTCCCTCGGTGTTTCTGGAGGTTGCTCTGATATTTCTCAAATCATTTCAAAACTCAGCTTTCTAATTCCATTAATGCATGAGGTTAAATACCTCTATCTCATTTGAATTATTTATTGGCTTAGTCACTGCCACGTGATCTCTCAGCGAATGGCTGAATGCTAAATTCAACTCTAGATGAATTTTGTGTCAAATTTTAGCAAAACAAACTACATCTTGACATTTAGTTAACATATTGAGTTTTAAAAATAAATCTAACATGAACCCCAAGAATGACATCTCTCACATAAACCTAACCTGCCCCCGAGTTTATTTATCAACCTAATTTCCGGACATGTGATGGTCTAGTAAAATTTACATCTATTTTCCCACCTTTCCAATCATCATCATCATGTGCTATACCGGTTGGCGTAGGCGATCATGTCCTTCCACAATCTTCAACTACAGTGCATCGTACCAGTTCTGTTGTTGACTGTTTTCCCATGCCATGACACCAAGCTATCCAGTATTTTCTCTCTTTGTCGTCCGCGATCTCTCTTCCTTTTATTTTGCCATTTGTAACCACGTATTCCAACTTTCCTCTTCTCATGATGTGCCCGAAAAATGTTGATTGTTTCTTTTTGGTGTTTTTTTAGGAGCTGCCTTTCTAATAACAGCTATAATTGTCCTTTTCCAAAACTTGCTATGTTCTTCTTTTGTGTCTATGTTAGAATTATATTACTGCTGTCACCCACTTAACTTATGGGTCACTACTACGCTATCCGGACCAAGCTATATCTCTATCTTCCATTATGTCATCTATTCTACTTAGTCTATATACTATTACAGCTTTGCAGGTGGTGAAAGCTGGAAACAAATTTTCAAACCATGTTCCATGAAATGATATGTCACGATGAATAATTCAACGGAAATATTAGCATAATAAAATACATGTTTTGCTAAACACAACATTTTTAATGTTCCCAGTGCAACACAAAACAGATGTAGCATATAAAAAAAAAAAAAAAAGAGGTGAGAGCTTTCAGTACATGTGTGTAGATCGGAATGCTGAAGAATAAGTGAAAATAAAACATAAATAACACACAATTTTCTTTCTGTTGGCTTTAGCTTTCGAATATATTTGACACGTCGAACACATCAGTCATGTTAGACACAGCGCAGATTTAGGGGAAAAATCAAGCCAGACACGCATACACAAGTACTGACCATGCGACCAGCTTATCGTGTGTCATCATGTTACACCTCCATCAAGAAACAGGACAAAGAGTCAAGTTCGCATGATCACAAGACCTGAACACTGAAGAAGAAGAAGAAGAAGAAGAAGAAGAAGAAGAAGAAGAAGAAGAAGAAGAAGAAGAAGAAGAAGGTATATAAAACAACGAAAATAATGCAAGCAAAAGGTTTACACAGAGACAATAATTAGAGATTGTAGCTTGATACTTGGAAGGGATAAAACAATAATCACAAGAATTGTCATCAACCGAGCTTAGGAGTGAAGGGGAGGGTAATTCTCCCGGAGAAAGATGAACACTGAGATGTAATGGTGTGATGCTGATTTAAGGCACTTAAGAACGGCCAGGGATCTAGCCAGATGAATAAATTATGGTCGTACTATACATTTACTTTACAAAAGGCACGTAGATCTCTGGAGATAAAGAATTTGAAAAGCTCATTCTAAGATGTATTATTTTAACGGTTATTTTTTAAACAAACTTGTATGGAGCAGCATGTTGTAAGGATGTAAAATGATCAACACTACAGTAGTAGCAGTAACGAGTGGCAGAGATGGAGTCAACTTTATTATTCAAGTTTGCAAAAATCTGCTGGTCGTGTACACAATTTTAGAACTGACAACTGGGTGCCCAGGTTCACAAGTAAATACTCATCTATTTATGAAGCCAGTGCACAACAGTAATTTTACACTTCATTAGTTTATTGTTGCAAACCCTATCTTTCTTCCGTCTTATCAAATAACTATCAGGGTTGTTAGATAAATATTGATAACAGTAGATCATCATCAATATCCATGAATACGGGAAGAATCAATCAGCGCTCATTGCCATTTTCATTGACTAGATCTTATTCGCCTCTCATATTCGTCTTGTTATAACTGATTTATCGGAGGCGAAGGCGTGCCTCCCAGCACCAGAGCTGGGAGTTGTCAGCGATCCACATCCGATGGCTTGCGCCAGGATCGGTGAACCAGAACCATCCAGACCCTGCTCCACCTCTCCGTGGTGCCTCTAGTAACAGACTAACCTGTCTAGTCTGGCCAAACGAGTAGGGATCGAAGAGGGAAGACAACCCGGTACTCAAAAATGTCATGCTGAAGTCGGATGTGTTGGGCCGAAAGGCGCAAATATCACAGTTATACTGTAAACCGCAACACAACCAGACACGTCTACTTAACGTCCTTTTAAGGGCGGATGATGACCGCGTAACTCCTTAAGTCATCGGGTGAACGCAAGCAAGCAAGCACTGATTTATCTTCTCTCTCTTCTTATAAGAATGATTGCGCTTGGTAGGGATTGTACAATACTCCATAACACAGGTTGACATTTGTACACTATTTGATAAACCGTCTCTTCAAAACTAAACAGTAACGAGGTCCCAGATAGATGATTAACACCATTCATTGACATTCGCCGTGTGTGTAGTGCACTCGCTCAATGCTGCAGGTTCTCAAGCCTGTGAGTTCTACGGCGTCCATGAGCCCTTCCATCTACATCCTCTACTCATCATTGAGTGCCGTCTCCGCATCGAATATTGGCTACCATGGAGTGCCATTCCGCGCTATCCTTTGCTTTGATAGTACAGGTTGCCATAGGCCGACCTGTCCATCTTTTTATGTTACTCGTCCACATTAGTCTTGCTCTGCCTCTGCCTGCTTTACCTTGTATTTTCTCTTCCAATATTACTTTTAGTATGTTGTTGTGTCCTTTAACGTGCCCAAAAATCGCATTTGTCTTTTAAATTGTGTTTAAATGCTTAGATAGGGTATTCAATAAAGAGTTATTTATATACAACTGTAAATTGAAGCGACAACACTGTTGTGTTTCCACAACAGAACCATTTTGTGATATAAGGGAATAATGTTTTTTGAGAACCACTGAGATTGAGGTCTTGCCGAGGGCTAGTAATGTTGAACTTAATAGAAGTGCGGGACAATCATCCCAACACGCAGACAATGTGTACTGACGCCTGTTACTAGAGAGTTTCTTTACATTGGCGTTTGTTCCTGCCGAGCGATTAACAATCTCCTTTGTTTGCCAGCTGATCTATAACTCGGTGCCCTCCTTTCAGCGCTCGGACAAAATGGGACACCGATTGATTGTGACAATTACCTGACGGGCTGGAGTACAAACTAGACACTTGTATCAATGTGGATTTGAACACAATACATTTACTGCAAACGTTGCTAGTAGATTATAGGTTCATCTATAAAAAATGTATTTTATTTACTTTCTCTAGTTGAACATTGTTGACAGATTTGTTGAATCTTAAGCAGTATATATATAAAAAAAAAAAAAGTAGATAAGTAACGATCGGAGAAGGTCATTAATGAAGGCATGATACCAAATAGATGAGAGAGAAAGAGAGAGGGAGAACAAGAAGAAGATGGAAGCGAGATTGAGTTATTAGCGGATCATCATCATTGCAATCTAAACATGTCCATGGGTGCTCAGATCCCCTCCTCAGCAAGTCCGCAGTGTCCAGCAACTAATGACTCCAGTTCTGTGTTGGTTGATAAGTCTTCTTGTACGCCCACTAAGTTTCTCGTTCTGGCTGTGCCCATCTCAACTCCATCTCTTTGACCCGAAGGAGCGACGTGGACTCATTGTTGTCGAAGTCCTGTGCCCTTCCCACATCTCGAAGGGCATTAATGATGTCCGCCCGATCCATTGGTTGATTGTCTTCAACGACAGCGCAGCAAGCCAACCTGTCCGCTCTTTCATTTCTCCGTACTCCCGTATGTCCAGGG
>JAVIAB010000092.1:58941442-58973942 GCA_032433765.1 Megaustenia siamemsis
ACGTGTGTTGCAAAAGAAAGATCTAAATATCAAAATGGAAGCTTTCACTATTGGTGTCAAAGGAAGATTTTTGTGTAATTTAGTAAAGAAATTTCAATGAGTTGAATACAGTGTATGGCTTGTTCCCAAAGAAAGTGTCCTTGAATGGTCACAAAAGAAAGTACATCCATAATGCTAAAGAAATATTATGATAATGGTGTCAATGGATGATAGATCCCCAGCTGCTAAATACTATAGCACCACCCCTGTAGTGAACAGTTGTGGAATAGTACTGAACCATTTTGCACTGCAACATTAACATAATTAAATGATTTACATGACAGCTTCTATAATAACTTAGACTGCATTAATAAAAATTGGCAATTTGCAGTGCCAAATTACAGAAGCCACAGAAAGTAATGTCATGAACAAATATCACAGTAACAGACAACAATGTCATTGATAAATAATTGTATAACTTTTAATAATATTTAAGTCTTGACAGCCTCAGTTACAGCCAGAAAGAAACTTCTTTCAATTATCACTGACCACAGAATATTCACTCATGAATTTATCTGTTTTAAATACTATTCTATACATTCTTTGCTTTTCTGCATGCTGTGAAAACTAATTGTGGCACAGCTAGGACAATGTTAAATTACACTCTTATCTGGCTACATCTTTCCAATTTAACATCCAGTCCTTTCACATCCATTTCAACTTTTTTTTTAAACTTAAGTCACTGTTTTCACTTCAGGTAGTTGACTATAATGATTATTTTCTTTTTTCTTTTTGATTTAATTATAATTGATTCACTGAACATGGTCATCCCATGAGCCTGAGCAACTTGTCTATGAATGCTAAATAATGCACAATGGTAGTGTGCTTTTTAAAGAGTGATCAAATAATTTACACACACCTGTAACAAAGTTAACTCAATTTAAAATTAAACTGTAGCGTATAATTAGCTTGCATGTGAAGAGTTGAAACACGCAGGTGAGTGATCATTGCTATTTATCTCTGATATTACTCTCAGTATTGATGTGCACCAGATATCCATTTTACAACCAGACTGAACCACAATTATTTAATTATAAATCCAAATGTAACCGCTAAGCTATTCACGTTCACATATAATATGTTGTAGACTCATATTACAAAGTACTTGTATTTTGTTTGAAGAAATGTTATCAACTTATACTCAATAATTAATCAAGATAATCACAGTAATCAGGTCTGAATGAATATACAAATAGCCAAGTGGCCAGAGCATCAGCTAGTTACTTCATGAAAGGGTCATGGTATACAATATATATACCTGGGTGTCCTGGTCAGGGCATGCTGGTGTAAACGGCAATGAAATAACTGATAAGCTCGCTGACAACTCTGGCACTGAGTGCTGGCTAATCTGGATAAAGGGGACATTGCCAAGTTTGTTCCAAAAGGAGAAGGCAGGGTGGGTGGAACAATGAATATTGAGAGACAGAGTCTAGAGGTGGAAAAGGTTTGATCAATCCAGTGCTTAATTGAAAAAAACAGATATATCTACAATCAACACCTTACAATAACAGGCAGCATACAAAGCATATACTTTGAGAAATGCAAGGATGGGCAATGGAGCAATAAATATATATATATATATATATATATATATATATATATATATATATATATATATATATATATATATATATATATATATATATATAGTAAAAAAAGTAAAGTACCCCCATCACGCCAAGTGGTCTATAGGGAAATATGGTGTTAGTGACCCTATAATTTACAGACCTTCAGCACATGATTTTTGGAGTAATGTGGTCGGTATTACGCCGGTGCTGCTTTACTTTCCCAGAAAAAAATCCGGTACCCATTTGAGGCTGGGTGAACCCGAAGCCGTCGTTGGGATCAAACCCTACCCCTTGTCCTTTGTAGTCCAGTTCACTAACCACTGGGCTATCGCGGCTCCCATATATATATAATATATATATATATATGCTTCAATTAATTCACCTGTAAAATGATACTTTTCTCAGAAGCAAAGAAAATGAATGACATCTAGAAAGAGCACTTATCACACATCATTAACCGCTATAAATAATAATGTGTGATTTCAAACCTTCAATTCTCTATGTATTTATGCTCAAGAAAATATTTCTTTTTGTTAAATTTGAGTAGGGTATATACATCACAGAGCTGATGTTATTTAAATAAAATATGCCAGAAACTTGACTCAAGATGCATACACTTGTATTTTCAATCAGCTAAAAATTTTCACTCAGAAAAAGAGCACAACAAATAAAAAATTTATTACACAACCCCCCCCCGTGTCATTCTAGGTGTATAAGAATCTATAGATAAACATTTAAGAAAACTGGTTGATAAGAACTTAAAACAAGGAAAACAAAATATTTTTGTACTGTAAAAGGACATAATGGACAAGAAAAAATTTTATCATATCTCGCCATTTGTCTCTGTTCTGTGCAGCAGCTCTATCTCATTGAGGGAGCTGATTCCTGCTGCTCTTGCCTCTCTCATCATGTTCTTCTCAGTGTCTCTCTGGTCTTCCTCTTTTTCTCTTACCTGTTGTTTCCCATGAGGGCTTGCTTTGCTATCCGGTTATTATCTCTTCTCATCATATGTCCAACATATGACCATCGTCTTTTCTTTTTTACTGAAGATATTAGTGGTTGATTGGCAATTTTTCTAATTTCCTCGTTGTTTTGAATTCGTTCCATTCTATACCAAGTATTTTCCTTAGACATATATTTTCGAATGCGTTCAACTTTGTTTCTATTTCTCTTGTTGTTTTCCAGCTTTCACACGCATACGTAAGGGTTGATAGTACATTTGATTTGAATAGTCTAAGTTTTGTGTTTGTGTTGATGAGTTTTCATTTCCACAACTTTTCAAGGCTTCTGAAAGACATTGCTGCTTTAGCTATTCTGATTCTAATTTCTTTGCTTGTATCCCCTTCTCGATCAATGTGACTTCCAAGATAGATAAAGTGATCAATCTCTTCCACTGGTTTGTTTTCCATGTATATTTTTGTCGTCTGTTTGAATTAAGCTTTTCATGACTTTAGTCTTTTCATGATTGATCTCAAGCCCAATTTTGCTGGCTATTGATGATAGTTCATTTGTGTTTTCCTGCATCATTTTATCTGACTGCTGATGAGAACTATGTCATCAGCAAAGTCGAGGTCCTCCAAATGGTCTCCTGTATCCATTCGATGCCTTTATTACCAATGCAGCATTTCTTCATTATGAAGTCCATAACAACTCCAAATAAAAAGGGCGATAAAATACATCCTTGTTTAACCCCAGTTTCTATTGGGAAACATTCGCTCAGTCCTTTCTCTGTTCGAACTGCACATGTGTAACCATCATACATGTCTTTAATAATATTTATGATTTTTTATGGTAAGCCTTATTGCTTCAGAATTTTCCACAAAGAATCTTGATGAATACTGTCAAATGCTTTTTTGAAGTCGATGAGTTAAGTACAAAAGGTTTTTTGCTTTTCAATGTGTGTGCAATCAGAGAAATGCAAACCATGACAAGAGGCAGAAGTTGGATAAGTTATGTACTCATAAGAGATCCTGAAGCCACTATAACTGTTACGCAGGTGATCATCATTATTTTCCATCACAAGTACCATGTCTCCTGGCTGCTATCATCATGTCTCCACAAGTTTCCACTTCTACAGTTGTTTATATGTTCTCTTATTGACTTTCTAACGACCATTCACATATAAACTGTCTTGTATCTTTTCTTTCTGTTCCACTCTATTCTTCTTACATCATTTTTTCCACTTGTCATAATATATTCCAACTGTTCCCCTCTCAGAAAAAAATGATGATTGATTCTTTATGTTTGAAATTGTCTTTTTTTTTTTGCTTTGGCATCTTTAGAAGATCCTCATTACTTCTTTTTAGATGTCTACAAGTATTCTCAACATTCTTCTACAAAACCACATTTAAGTGGCTTTCAATGATTATCTCATCTCTTTTTCTTTGTAATTGTTCAGGATTAACATCCATACATCAAGATAGGCTTCACATAGTACCAAAACACTTTTTAAAATTATTACCATTAACAAAAAAATGGTTTGCGCAATTTGATGCCATAGGAAAAATTAAAATTAGACAGACCATGGGAAAGAATTGTGGAGGTAGAGATGTACAACGTGAACCAGACTTGTGACTTGTTATGCTCGGTTAACAAAGAGTTGCAGGCGAAGTGGGTAATAGAGATATTATTGCTGCTCCCCAGTAAACCACAGTAAATAAATAGTTTATAAGGAGCTAATCTCAGACAAATAACTTATTACATTGCACATATGATACTTAAGTGGTTTAGGTAACAGTGCACATACATCATATGAAATAAACAGTACCCATATTCTATTTTGAAAAGCTTGTTTAAATAAGTACTCAATGCAAGTTATAATAATTTAAAAACATGTATCAGATAAAGTTGAAATAAAAATAGGTATTAAACTTATGAAATAATACTGCATCATGCCATTGATACATTAAAATATATGAAGCTACAATATGAAGCTGCCTTGTATTACATACTTTTGCTGTATTTATTTGTTAATTATTCCAACATTCCATCAAATCAAGAGCAAATTTTCACACTTTTTTATATTTAAGAAGATATGAAACTTTTTCATTAGAAACAACACAACAAAATGTTCACGCTATTTTTTCATGAGTCAATATTTAATAAGAAAAGGTTCATAATTATCAATTATATATTATTTCCTTGTTTTCATTAATCTCACATGTAATGAAGATAAGCTCCCACGTAATGATTATTAATGTTAGGAATTGATCTCTCTGCATCTTGGACAGGCCTGTTATGTACTAAACCACTGAAGCAGAAAGTACATAATATTCAAGTTGCTCACTTCTGTACATTGTTAACTAAGAACACTTCTGAGTCATCATCAAAGATGCCATTTACTTTACATGAATTACTATTCCTGTAGTGCCAGGACTGATGGTCTGACAGCCATTTAATTCTCACAGAAACAGGCATTTATAATAGGATGTTAACAGAATTTTCTCTCTGTCTGTAAGCACAATTCATGCTATATTTGCTGCTAAAGCTAATATCTAAGCTTTTTCTTGCTATGCTCTCCCAGATTTAGGCTTTCAAATGCTTGATTTATATGCTTTCCATGTCAGAATCTATATATTGCTGTCTTCTACAAAGAGCAAAGTAAATAGTTTGTGGTTTGCAAACATTGTTCTCGCCAATTTTGTCTGTATGGATGACATTTTCTTGCATTTGCCTTCAACTTCTTGTAATAGTAAAGTTCGTTTCTTCATTCTTTATCATTCTTATATTTTTATCTTTGTATTTTATTCATCAAATAACATACTTCCTCGAATATCCACATTTGGAATAATGTAACTGGAGCACAGTTTAAATACAGCATCTCACAGATAATGTCTTTAAACATGGAATTCATGAGAAATCGTTAGAGTTATTCTGGTTTTCATTTGCAGACAAAATGGTGGACTGCTTTATCATAGGCTCCAATTCTTCAAACTCTGATATGGCATCATTTCCTACTATGTTGACACTGTTAAGTCCCTTTAAAGGAAAGGAGACAGTAGATGAATCCTTGTATACAGAGTTGATACTCTTGGCAAATCCATTAGCTGGGCTGTCACGAGACTCTTGAAACTGTGTCACTGAAGCATTTGATTCACGAGCCCTAGACAAGTATGTAACATAAGTTAAATTGTGACTATTTTTCCGACTATTTGGTAGTTGATGCAAATTATTCAGACGAAACCTTTGCCACTTTTTCTTGATTTCACTCTGGACCTGCCAATGAAAAGTGAAGATAATTATAAAACTGGATGTTTTTAATTGGATAGTTTTAGCAACATGAAGCAAAAACATATTTTAAAAAAAGACAAGCCAAACTGTTATAATTTTTTTTTTCAATCAATTAGCCCACTAATACAATATATTTAAACTCCATTTTCTCATAAATGCTACGAAATAAAGTGACCAAGCTTTTCTTTCTTCATCTGCAATCCTTCAAGAGCACAATATGGCCTACAGAAAAAACCTTGCCTGACACGTTATGGGGAACCAGTGAAGACCTTAAAAGCACCATCTTGCTCGTGACCCATGCTGGTCTAATGCACAGCAACAGCTGATTACTGAAGAAGAATTTCCTAGATTTTTAAAATCTGCAATCCTTCATATCTATTTTCTAGACTTAATATCTGTAATCTTTCATATCTATTTCTCAGACTTTTAAAATCTTCAATCCTTCATATCTATTTCCTAAACATTTTTACTCTACATTTATTACTCATGAGAACTCTTAATAGACTTAAGTGAACTCACACATCTGTAACCTCCACAGAATATCTTATTAATTAAATGTTTCAATGTTACATCACTGAATATAACAAAGGAATGTATGTTGAATGTGTAGACCAAGGCAAATCATTCAAGTGTGTAGGCAGACAGTGATTATGGCAGACATTAAAGCACTAAGGTGTAGATAACTATCTTATTCATCATCATCATCATCATGTGCCGTACCGGTTGCTTCGGCGATCATGTCCTTCCACAATCTTCTATCCACAGTGCATCGTATGAGTTCTGTTGTTGACTGTTTTCCATGCCATGACACCAAGCTATCCAGTATTTTCTCTCTTTGTCGTCCGTAATCTCTCTTTCCTTTTATGTTGCCAGTTGTAGCCAAGTATTCCAACTTTCCTCTTCTCATGATGTGCCCAAAAAATGTTGATTGCTTCTTTCTGATGTTTTTTAAGAGCTCCCTTTTTGTGTTGGCCTCTTTGAGAACTTTCTCATTGGTCTTTTTAGCTGTCCAGGGAACTTTCAACATTCTTCTGAGAAATCCCATCTCTGTGGCCTCTAATCGTCTTTTAATTTGTTTGTCTATTGTCCATGATTCGCTTCCATAGGTCAGAATTGGTTCTATATAGCATCGATGAACTCTCTTTCTTATTTCTATTGACATAGATTTGTTGCATAAGATATTTTTCATTTTCTGAAATGCTATTTTGGCTTAAGCTATTCTGCTTTTTATTTCTGTGTTGCATCTCAAACTATCTTATTAGTATGTAAGAAAGCCTTTACCAAAACAGCAAATGTAGAATAAGAATCAAAGTTGACCACTCAGAAGATTTAATCATAAAATTTGTAGTATAACAAGCATGTGTACTGTCACATACATGGACAACATATGCAAAACAGCTAACACAAACAAAGATAACAGCCTAACAAACAGAGTTTATTTTTGTGACAGACCAGCGCTACTAACAATAAAAAGAAATGAACTAAAATGACATCGGTGATTTACACAAAGTATGCAAAACAACAATATAAAAATTAGCATAGACAAGATCATGATTGTAGCAAGAAAAGAAAATTAAGGACAAAACTCTTTTGAAAACATAAAATTATAACCAGTGATAGGTTTTAAATATATTCAGAATGTTGTATCATCCAAAGCGAAAATCTCAGGAAAGAGATCTACAAAAGTTACTGTAAAACAAATCAGGTGATTGAACAGCTGACACCAGTATTATAGAACAAACATATGTCAGCAAATATTTTACATTATTTCTCCCAACACTCAGCTACCAGTGTCAGACTTGGACATTAACAGCCATTGTCACAACAGAAATGAAATGCCTAAGAGAATACTGAATGTTACAAAAAGAGACAGAATCATAAATGACAATCATCATCATCATCATCATCATCATCAAGTACCGGGCCTGCTGGTGTAGGTGATTATGTCTCTCCACAACTTTCGATCACGACAGTTATTTATCATTTCTGTTGTTGACCTTCTGCCAAGCCATTCTCTAAAGCTGTCTGGTATTTTTTCTCTTTGCTTCCCTCTATCTCTTCATCCCTCAATTTTCCCAGTTGTTACAATATATTCCAGCTGTTCTCTTCTCATTACATGGCCAAAAAATGATAATTGTTTCTTCCTAATATTGGAAATTAGCTCTTTTTTTGCTTTGACCTCTCTCAGAACATCTTCATTACTCTTCTTAGCTGTTCATGGTATTCACAACATTCTTCTGTAAAACCACATTTCTACAGACTCCAGTGATTTTCTTGTCTGTTGTCCTATTGTCCATGATGTAAATGACAATATAGAGAAATAATTTTGAGCAATACTAGTGTTGAATCTTATTAGGAAACACAGATCAAATGGTTTTGACATGTAACACAATCACCACCAGGCAACATTTCTCAGAGATCTTTATCTCTCAGAAGCAATGGGAAGAGAGGGAAGAATAGAGCTAGAAAATGTAAAATAAACACAAAATTGTATCGAGCAGCTAAACTAGTAGAGAGATGTGATAAAAGAGTAGACCTAGAAAAGGGGTGGATTAATAAAATTGTAACAGACCACCTTGTAGAAAACACACTACAGAATGAACAATCCACTTTCTCTTGAAGCTGAAAGGCAACAGCGGTGGATGAATGTTATCTATTTATCTATTGACCTTTCGAGCCATAGCTGGCCCATAGGGCATAGATCTAGATACTCTTTCTCTTTTTCTTAAATTTTCTTTTAGCAGTCTCAATCCTTGCAAAAATCTTTTATCAAATCTAGTCATTTCTCTCTGTTCTGTGCAAACAACTTGATCTCATTGAGGGAGCCGATTCCAGCTGCTTTTGCCTCTCTGATCAATGTTCTTCTCAGTTTCTCTCTGGGTCGGTCTCTTTTTCTCCTACCTGTTGTTTCCCACTTGAGGGCTTGCTTTGCTATTCAGTTATTATCTCTTCTCATCACATGTCCAACATATTTTCTTGATTCCTGATTTTTAAAATTTCCTCGTTTATTTTGAATTTGTTCCACGTTATACCAAGTTTTTTTCTTGGACATTTATTTTCAAACGCATTCAACTTTCTTTCTATAGCTCTTGTTGTTTTCCAGCTCTCGCATGCATATGTAAGGGTTGATAGTAGATTTGATTTGAATAGTCTAAGTTTTATTTTTATGCTGATGAGTTTTGATTTCCACAACTTTTCAAGGCTTCTGAAAGACATTGCTGTTTTAGTTATTCTGATTCTAATTTCTTTGCTTGTATCCCCTTCTCGATCAATGTGACTTCCAAGATAGATAAAGTGATTAATCTCATCCACTGTTTTGTTTTCCATGTATATTCTGTCATCTGTTGGAATTAAACTTTTCATGACTTTAGTCTTTTCATGATTGATCTCAAGCCCAATTTTGCTGGCTATTGATGATAGTTCATTTGTGTTTTCCTGCATCGTTTTTATCTGGCTGTTGATATGGACTATGTCATCAGCAAAGTCGAGGTCCTCCAACTGGTCTTCTCATATCCATTCGATGCCTTTGTTACTAGTGCATCATTTCTTCAATATCAAGTCCATAACAGCTCTAAATAACATAAAATACATCCTTGTTTAATCCCAGTTTCTATTGGGAAACATTAGCTCAGTCCTTCCACTGTACGAACCGCACATGTGTAGCCATCATACTCATACATGTCTTTGATAATATTTTTGATTTTTTATGGTATGCCATACTGCTTCAAAATTTTCCACAAGGAATCTGTATGAATGCTGTTGAATCCTTTTGGAAGTTAAGTACAAAAGGTTTTTGCTTTTCAATGTGTTCTTCCAATATAAGTCTTAGAGTAAAAATGTGGTCAAGACAGCTTCTTCCTTCTAGTAATTTTGATCTATATTATTTTTAAAATTAATGGCAACTCATACTTATATTTTCAAAGCCGATATATCTACAGTTAATATCTTACCTCTCCATTCAAGAAGCAGAAGAGAAGAGCAACAAAGAACCCCTGCAGAGAAAAAATACCAGAAAAAAACCAGGTTACAGATACAAAATCATTATAGAACAGAAATTAAATATAAAAAATTAATTATAATTACATTTTGTTATCTGGAAATAAGAACTACAGATTGTTACACCACAAATTGGAAGAATAAAGATAAAGTTGAGTTACTGAGTTATTAAAATAAAGATAAAAAGTGTTATAAAATTCCACCACGCCAGTTTATATATTAAGCAATGATATGTTAATGCAGTTTTAAAAAAATATTTTTCCTTAATACATAGTTAGTTGGAAAAAAGACAAAAAATAATTATGAGAACCGGCATTTTGAACAAACATTTTGAAAGGACAGTCCACTGCAGTTCCTGCTTCAAGCACTAGAGCTATTTCAGTATTTTTTGCACTTGAAAAATAATACAGTCTGATAAAGTCTGACAATTTTTATCAGTAAAAGCTGGATTATTTTTCTATATAATAAACATGAGGAGATGAGATGAAAAACGTTGGATTACTTTATTACAAACTGGCAAATTGCAGGGAAAAAGAGATCATGGATGACAAAGAGAGAAGAAACTTGATAGCTTGGTGTCATGGCATGGAAAACAGTCAACAACAGAATTAATATGATGCACTGTGGATAGAAGGGAGCTCAGTGGTTAGTGAACTGGACTACAAAGGACAAGAGGTAGGGTTCGATCCCAACTGACAGCTTCTGGGTTCACCCAGTCTTTAATGGGTACCGGATTTTTTTTCTGGGAAAGTAAAGCGGCACGGGCATAATACCAACCACATTATCCCAAAAATCATGTGCCGAAGGTCTGTAAAATTTATGGTCACTAACACCATATTCCCTATAAGCTACCTGGTGTGAAGGGGACACTTTTTTTACTTTTACTGTGGATAGAAGATTGTAGAAGGACATGATCACCTATGCTGACCAGTATGGCACAATATGATGATGATAATAAAGATATTTTATATTTTTTAAAATGGCATTTATGGCAATCATTGCAAAATTGACTAATGATACAAGGACAAAATATTTATTTGTGTATTTATTGAAGCAAAACAATATCAAAGCATTTCTACATTTAGCAATTGCAGTGGCAACTGCACTATTTAGTAGCCTACTAATGTATATGTGTGTTCCTGAAATCAAACACATACCCCTCTTCCCTCACATCAGCTGTGAAATAATAATTGTCAGGATAATAATAGAACAAAATAACAATACATTGTCAACCCTATACAGGTATATCATTAACATATTACAGTAAACACTAAGGATATTTAGAAACATACTAGTGAATTATTTAATTTATATTTATATTTAAGTATCAATACAAATTATTTCTGCTCAGAAGAGTAACATTCCCTGGTTCTCTAATATTTGTCATTAGAAGACCCCTAATTATAGGGTTTGGGTTGGTAACCTTAACCCTTATTGTACAAATAAAATTAAATGGACAAAAACTAGAAGTAATTGATAATTGCATTCAAATACATGTGGTCAATGGTGTCATTAGTAATGAACATAGAGATAACCGTCAATTAAGGGGAGATCATTCTAAACAGAAATAATTTATGTACCTAAACTTGTACTACCAATTTTACAGCTTGTGGTCTTGTAAACACAAATTCAGAAGATATTTTTATATTAATAAATTGTCACTCACCTGAACTGAGTTGAAAAACATTTCAAAATAAAGCTGGATGAGCTCTGCTACAGGATTGATATCTTTAGGGAGCCAGGCGAACACAATATAGTGGACTCCAAATAAGGGAATAAGCACAAGTGTTGACTTAGCCAGTTTTCTGTTTAGATAAAGGTATTATGTATGGGTTTGCTAGATAAATAATTTTATAATTAGTGATCAGTGTTAAAGATAATTAAGGAATGTGCTAGGAAATCGATTATATATATTTTAAAAATAACAACTCAGCATTTAACTATAACTCTTCTTGGTTACTCTCATGGTTCATTACTAGAATATTAATTTTCTAGTTTTGAAACTATCATCATTCGCATGTGATAGATTTTGTTATGTTTGTAGCCATTGTCCCACTCAAAAACAATATTTTAATTCTAGCACATCTTGTATTAGGGAACCGCGATAGCTCAGTGGTTAGTGGACTGGACTACAAAGGACAAGAGGTAGGGTTCGATCCTGACCGATGGCTTCCGGGTTCACCCAGCCTTAAATGGGTACCAGATTTTTTCTGGGAAAGCAAAGCGGCACGGGCATAATACCGACCACATTACCCCAAAAATTATGTGCTGAAGGTTTGTAAAATTTATGGTCACTAACACCATATTCCCTATACGCCACTTGGCGAGATGGGGGCTCTTTACTTTACTTACTTTCACTACATCTTGTACTAGTAGTGCTTGTAGACATCCAAACACTTCTATCATTGATGGCCTCTGTTTCTTTAGCCTTTTATATATTCCAATGTTATACACTACTTCTTGCAAATCCTCCTTTTGTAGATGTGACACTTATGTCTGCCCTTTAATTAAGATGAAAATATAGTTACCAGAGTTTATGATGTTTTCTTCTAATATTTCTTGTGTCAAATTCACATTGACTTGTATTATGTGTAACAATATTCCTATGAACTATATTTACATCAGCCTCTGTCAATCTATTATTCCTTTCCAAGATTTCAAAACACTTTCACTTACTTCATCTAACAATCTGTTAATTAAAAGTATAAATAAGTAACTTATTTTAATTTGTAAAAAAATATTAACAATTTAGAACAAGTATATGTACAAAATGTTCATAAAAATAAATGAATGGAAGACGTGGACAGACTAAAGCAAACAGGCAGAAAATATATTTAAATGATATTTTAAAAATTATACGTTTTTGACATTCATTTACATGCAAGAGCAACTAAATTAATTTACAGCTACCATATAGGAATGTTCAGAAATATGAGGGGTATTATAAAATACAAAGTATGTTGCATATGAAAAGTCCAATAACATATTTTATAAAAGAAACAAAATTGCTCTGTCTCTGTAAGTCAATATTGTATCAACAGAAATTAAAAAAAAATTGTTATCAGGAAATGAATATGATTGATTACGTTATTTGCGGGTTATCATCATTGCACTCTTCTTTTTCCGGTTGTATCGAAGATGGAGTAATTATTTTTCTCCGGTTTGGTATAGAACCGTTGATCAGAGGTTCAACAAGCTGCTATCGTAAAAAAACGATTTTGTTAATGAAGCGTAGATCTGATACAAGCTGCCTTCACCACATTTTTACTCTACGACTTATATTGGAGGAACAGAAAAGCAAAAACCTTTTGTACTTAACTTCATCGACTTCAAAAAAGCATTTGACAGTATTCATCGAGATTCTTTGTGGAAAATTCTGAAGCAACACGGCTTACCATAAAAAATCATAAATATTATTAAAGACATGTATGATGGTTACACATTTACAGTTCGAACAGAGGAAGGACTGAGCTAATGTTTCCCAATAGAAACTGGGGTTAAACAAGGATGTATTTTATCGCCCTTATTATTTAGAGTTGTTATGGACTTCATAATGAAGAAATGCTGCATTGGTAATAAAGGCATCACATGGATACAAGGAGACAATTTGGAGGACCTCGACTTTGCTGATGACATAGTTCTCATCAGCAGCCAGATAAAAACGATGCAGGAAAACGCAAATGAACTATCATCAATAGCCAGCAAAATTGGGCTTGAGATCAATCATGAAAAGACTAAAGTCATGAAAAGCTTAATTCCAACAGACGACAAAGTATACATGGAAAACAAACCAGTGGAAGAGATCGATCACTTTATCTATCTTGGAAGTCACATTGATCGAGAAGGGGATACAAGCAAAGAAATTAGAATCAGAATAGCTAAAGCAGCAATGTTTTTCAGAAGCCCTGAAAAGTTGTGGAAATGAAAACTCATCAACACAAACACAAAACTTAGACTATTCAAATCAAATGTACTATCAACCCTTACGTATGCGCGTGAAAGCTGGAAAACAACAAGAGATATAGAAACAAAATTGAACGCATTCGAAAATAAATGTCTAAGGAAAATACTTGGTATAGCATGGAACGAATTCAAAACAAACGAGGAAAATGTCTAAGGAAAATACTTGGTATAGCATGGAACGAATTCAAAACAAACGAGGAAATTAGAGAAATTGCCAATCAACCACTAATATCTTCAGTAATAAAGAAAAGACGATGGTCATATGTTGGACATGTGATGAGAAGAGATAATAATCGAATAGCAAAGCAAGCCCTCATATGGGAAACAACAGGTAAGAGAAAAAGAGAAAGACCCAGAGAGACGCTGAGAAGAATATTGATGAGAGAGGCAAGAGCGGCAGGAATCGGCTCCCTCAATGAGATAGAGCTGCTTGCACAGAACAGAGACAAATGGCAAGATTTGATAAAATATCTTTAAAGAATTGAAAACTGCTAGAACAAAAATTCAGATGAAGGAGTATCTTGGTCTACGCCCTACGGGCCGGCTACGGCTCGAAATGCCAATAGATAGATAGATCATTGCACTCCAAACATGTGCTCTAAAGTGCTCAGATTCCCACCTCAGCAAGTTCCAAAGTGTTCAGTGACTGGTGACACCATTTTTTGTGTTGGTTGATAGTCCTCTTATGCGCCACTAACTCTCTCATTTCTGGCTGTGCTCATCTTAATTCCAATCTCTTTCATCTGAAAAACTGATGTGTACTCATTGTTGTTGAAGTCCTTTGCTCTTTCCGCATCTCTGAGGGGATTAATGATGCCAGCCCAATTCATTGGTTGATAGTCTTCAACGACAGCACAGCTAGCCAACCTGTCCTCTCTTTCAGTTCCCCATACTCCAGTGTATCCAGGGATATAGACAAAAGTGACTGCGTATAATTGACTTCTGCAATGACTCGACTTATTGCCTGCATACACAGCCCGCCTCCACTTTTCTTATGCTCATAAGATCACTTAGTATACAGGCATGAATGTAGACTTGCGACTCCAGCCACATGAAAGCCCTGGTCACTGCCATCAAATCTATCATCATGCTACTCTTGGTCACACCTTATGCACTACTATCTTCTTTGACTCTTCTGGCTACAGAGCATGCTGTAAATGCCCATGCACTCATTTGGTGTCATATTATGGATTCGTCTGTATAAAAGCTATATACTAACTGTGTCCTTGTATTGCCTCATATATTATGTATTGTGATATCTTATATTTTGCTCACTCATCTCGTGGGAGGTTTTCCTCTGCCTTTTCTGATGTCTGAGATGCTGTTTGCTGTAATCACGGTACGTGTCTAACCATTTAATTTGTTGTTTCTGGGTAAGGCTCAGACATATCTGATGTTAATCTTACTCTTCCTAATTTCTTCATCTTCCATTTTGTCTTTTATTATCACATCAACGTGTTCTTCAAAAGACATCTCATTTCATTAGTTATGAGTTTTATTTGTCCTTTGCTCTCATGATTCATATTTGGCACTGGAAGCGTAATGTTGGCAGAAATACTGAGTTATACATTGCTATTTTTAAAATGTATTATCACTTTTTTGCTTTTATAATGGATGTTATTTGTTTGATTATTTGATTTATTTTGTTGTACCTGTTTCCAATTTTGTTCTTGATCTTTACATTTGCCACTACAGCATCCCCAACTATTTAAACTCTTTTTAGTGTCTTCAGCTCATCTGTATTCTCAGTGATCATAATCTGTGATTTTTAAAATCTTTTCTGCTTAGGGTCATGTGCTCTATTTTTTTCTGTATTTCATTTTCTTTATACAGTGTTTCTTGTCTGTCCCATTCAATTTGTTCAGATGGTGTTGCAGTTCATTTAGGTAATTTGTTACAGTTATCTTTACAAATAAAATTGATCGACTATAAAACTATTATATATATATATATATATATATATATATATATATATATATATATATAAACTATACAACTAGCAATAATTCAATTAGTAAATGTTAAGAATAATTTTGTTACATTAACTTAGTAGTACCTTTTTTGGTGTACAAGTCTACAAGTTACACTTAAAATATAAAAGTCATATAATGTGAATACTAAATGCATTTTAATGAAATAAAAATCATATAAAATTTAATGTTTTTTAAAATATAAAACTTTAGTAATAAAATTAGTTTATATATTAATTATAAATATACAATTGTAACACTACAATTTGTGCAGTATTATTTGAACATATTAAATTTTAATGAAGTTTTATTTGTCGCTGGGAATGTGGAGTTCTCTTCTTCTCTTGTGTGAGTGATAGACTGACAAACATATGTTTGAAAAAATTACATTACTAGATATCATGCAAGAAGCACAACTGTCCAGAGAAATTAGAAATATATATACATGTGTGTATATATACATATATATGTGTGTTTTATATATATATATATAAAAGTGTGTGTGTGTGTATGTGTGTGTATATGACACACACACACACACATATACACACACACACATATACATATATTCATTTAAACTGTAGCAACTTTTTAGAATGCAAGTATGTAGTAAATATAAAAAAAAAGAACAAAACTTCCAAAGATAAATAAATTTGTTAGGCATAAATGTATATCTATAAAACCTTGTCCTGAATTATGCAGACAGACTTCAATAGAATTAGGGACGGTAAATTAGAAACAAATAATGTTCAGCAGTTTTACAAATGCATTAACAAACAAAATAACTTATAAGCACAAAATAAAATATAATATTTAAAAATTATTTTAATCTTTAAAAATTAAAATGTGAAGACTGTTGAAAACTATTTGTTTCCCACTTACTGTGTCTTTTGAGTATAACCTTACCATTACATCAAACATATTAGACTGAAGAAGTGGCAGTTTCAATAATAATAATACATTCTTCAACATTGGAGATTTTCTCAATTATAAGACAAATAGGGCACAAGACATCTAACAACATTTGGGCTGGATATGCTTAGTGACTCATTGCTGAATACTTGTGTCATATAAAGTGAACAAAAACTGATCAAAACACGTAAGTGGGCCTGAAAACAGACTAACCAGTCTGGCCAAGTAAATAGGGATCAAAGAAGGCAAGCAATCCAGTACTAAAAATATTATTGCTGAAATTGAATGTATTGGGCCTAAAAGGTGCACAATATTGCAGCTTGTTGTAAGCGATAACACAACATATCCATGCCCATTTAACGTCCATGAAAGGGAAAACTTTAAAAACAAGAATTTGTTAATTGATCACAGCAGAAATAATATACAAGTAGCCTCCCTTTTATATATATATATCATACCTGAGTGTTTGCCAGTCTCACAGTGAACAAGGTCAAATTCATGATCAAGTCAAAGGTAAACTGATTCACTAAAATGAAAACCCTAGCCTGTACACTTTGCTGCAAACCACAGAGCATGTGGCCATTATTCTCAGCTCTTCAATGAGATTCCCTCCCCTTCAGTCACCACCATCTCAAGCTTTATAAGTTTAATAATTACATGATAAATAGTTTTTCATTAATGCTAAATGTGAACACACTTTTTTCCGTGATTGGTCATACACATGCGTAGGCCTATAAACAGTGAAAGTTATATATATATTTAAATTGTTGTTATTGAACTCTTTCTGTCATATATATATATATATATATATATATATATATATATATATATATATATATATATATTTATATATTCATTATTCATTTTTATTACATTTATTATTCACATATACATATGCAAAGTGTAATCACAACTGTTGAGGTTATAAATATGCACAAATTTAGAATATTCATAAAGATTGGCAATAATATATACTGAGATTTTTTTTCAAATGATATTGTAGACATGTTTCTTATTTATCAGGATATATGACTATTAAATCATCATCATCATCATCAAGTATCGGGCCTGCTGGCATAGGTCATCATGTCTCCCCACAACTTTCGATCTCGACAATTATCTTTCATTTCTGTTGTTGACCTTCTGTCAAATCATTCTCTTAAGCTGTCTGGTATATTTTCTCTTTGCTTCCCTCTATCTCTTCATCCCTCAATTTTCCCAGTTGTTACAATATATTCCAGCTATTCCCTTCTCATTACTTGGCCAAATATAATAAAAACTGAATCAATATACTTAATAGTGAAGTGATACTGCATGCACGTTTCTTATTTATCAGTATATATGACTACAACATACTGAATACTACTACTATACTACTATGACTTTACTGATATTTCAGTGGAATATTATTTATTCTTCTTGTGTCAAATTGTTTACCTATCATCGATAGGCCACTGCATGTTTGGGGTTTAACAGGCAAACATCTATATTGACAACACTGGTGCCTACAGGGAATGTCCATCCTGAATGTACAAAGTCTGTGACAGTAGATGGGGTGGAAGAATCTGAAATGATCAATGGCCCAGAAAGCAAAGTCTGTGGTGACAAGAGGCATTTTCAGGGCATGAAAGATGAATAAGGCTGACCACCTTGAAAGAGATTGGAGCCTCATAATGTACTATTCCAAAAAAAGCCATGGAGAGAAATTCTAACTTATGTCAGAAAAAAGATCTACGAGCAACTTACTAGAAGTAATATTGGAAGGGAAAATACAGGGTAAAAGAGACAGACCAAGACTAACATGGACGAGTAACATCAAAAGATGGACAAGTCAGCCTATGACAGCCTGCACTATCAAAGCAAGAGACAGAGCAGAATAGCACTCCATAGTAGCCAACCTTCGACTTGGAGACTGCACTTAATGATGATGATAATGACTACTAAATGTGCAGATGCAATACAGCAGCAATATATATAGTATATGTATATATTATAATATAGTACGCTAAAGTATTTTTAAACATAAACATGTTTTATTGAGCACAGGGTGATCTGTAACAAAAAATTTAATTGAAGAATATTTTTAATTTGGATGTTATACTGAGCACTGATACCCTAGAATGATAGACTGCATTAAATGTTTAATACAAACGTTATATTTAACAGATTTCAGAATGATGACGATTTTTCAGTCTAGTTCTAGCTTAATATTATTTGTGAAAAAAAAAGAATAGATACCTGGCTTTCTTAGCTAGGGAAAGGATTGAAACTGAGGTAGAGCATTGATCTCTCTACCCCCCACTCCTATCTTTAAATGTTGTGACCTGATATGATGAAAAGTAATCCTTCGCTTTCCTACATTGTTACATACTATGGGGCATAATATTTTTTACCTTTACTTTATTTCAATTATTCACTCAAAAGATTCACTAACTTAATTTGATTTACTTGTTTCACTTTTATAAAATAGTAATAGGTCTATATTTGTATGCAATAGTAATAGGTTTATATTTGTCTGCAATAGTAATAGGTCTATATTTGTATGCAATAGTAATAGGTCTATATTTGTATGCAATAGTAATAGGTTTATATTTGTCTGCAATAGTAATAGGTCTATATTTGTATGCATTAGTAATAGGTCTATATTTGTATGCAATAGTAATAGGTCTATATTTGTATGCAATAGTAATAGGTCTATATTTGTATGCAATAGTAATAGGTCTATATTTGTATGCAATAGTAATAGGTCTATATTTGTATGCAATAGTAATAGGTCTATATTTGTATGCAATAGTAATAGGTCTATATTTGTATGCAATAGTAATAGGTCTATATTTGTATGCAATACTTTGTTTCTAAACTAATTTTATTCATAAAATTATAATTTTGTGTGTGTTTTTGCATGGGTATGGGGAGACGTGTAAGTATTCAATTTTGTATAATCACCATTGACCCTTGTCCATGCCCCTTTCATAAAATGGCTATGACTAGTTGAATAAGATACTAATAAAAGTCATTACATTTTATCCTTAATTTTTTATGCACTAATTTTTACAAGACTGCATGTGATACTATACTTTTACTAGTACAACATATTTGTTCATGCTACTCATAACAGACTTTTGGTCTAAAACATGCAACAGATTTTATGCATGCCCACTGTGTTCACAATGTTTACATGTGTGGTTGTTTGTGAACAATAAAAGAATAATAAATTCAATGTTTGCTACAAATATGAAATTTAATGTTATTAAAAATAAAATACCCCAGAAGCAATTAGGGGATTAAGCAAAAGAATCAGGAAACAGTGATTGCTGCAATGGCATTTGACTAGAACAAGCTATCTCCTTGAAAAAAGATATTTACTATTGCAAGGAAAGTCACATACAAATATAACATAAACTTATGTTTAAAAGAAGATATCTTCTTGGCACACCAAATACCCACACTGATAATGAAATACTTATCACAAGTGGTCTTTTACTAAGGCTAAAATGTAAACACATGAAATCTGTGGAGAGAGGATAGTGAGTACAGTGACTTTTTTATAACAATACCATCACAATCACCTTTACCACAATCACACTTATTTATCTCAATCAATCTTACTTACCACAATCACCCTAACTTACTTTTTAAGTAAGAGTTTCTGCCATTAATTAGATGTAACTTAAACTAAGGAAAAAAAAACACAACTCTATTAAGGCTAAATGATTCTACAACAGTAGTGTAATTAAAGCATATAAAGAAGAAATAAACATAAAAAAAATAACAATTTGCACAATTTTTTTGTACTTTAATTTACTTTCAAGACAGTTGATTATTCACATTGGAAAGATGAATTGATAGTTGGCAATACTTTAATAGCGGACATAATACACACAAACATATGCACACACACCACGCACTCTTACACACACACACAATTTAATTTTGCAAATATGTCCATCAAAGATACAAAATGATGATTTATGTTTCTAATGCTGAGATGAAAACAAAATATGTACACAAAATGGTTGCTTGCGTGAGTTCACCCGGTGACTAAAGCAATACACCTCTTTATCATCTGCCCTTAAAAGGATGTGAAGTGGGCACATATACACTGTGTTGTGAAATGCTGTAAACAAGTAAAACTTTGATGAACTGTGCCTCTTGGCAAGTCATTCCACTGTCTGCTACCCAAAGTGCTGGGCTCAGCTGACATAGAAGACTCAGCACTGCAGTGCTTCTAGACAAGCCAAATTCAAATTTCATCAACTGAACCCAGGAATTCAAGAAAGTCTTGTAGTCCACTACTTATCATCTAGGGTCCGTGAGATTTCACTCATAACCTACTACCATGGCTCTCAGGTAGTCATAATCCCATTGTATAGTAACTCATAATTAGAAGAATATGATTATATTCCCGTCAGCTAATAAATATCTAGATGCCCTTTCGTAAATCCAAATTAGTTCTTTGATTTTATGTTGTTAATTGTTGAAAACAATGATTTGTATCAGTTAGTGGAAATGAAAATATAGTAAAACAAAGGTGAATGCACAAACAAGGATTCCCCAGTCTCACATGGCATAGACTTCAAGATTCATGCTTTACTATAAAACATTAAAAAAAAATATTCAATATATATATTTTATTTCTTCATCAAATGTCAAACAAGATAACCAAGTATGGTAACACTTTAAAAAAAAAAGGAGTAAAACATAAATCACAAAAAACAACATAAGTATAACATAAATACACATTTATGGCTTTTTTTTTTAACCAACTGGTTGCAAATTAAACATTAATAAGCAGGATAAATTAAACAACAGTTATTAACACAAATATGACAACCTCCAATTAGCAAAGGTCTACTAATGGCTGCAGAGTTAAATTAATATATAGATTGGGTAAGTGGAAAAACAATCAGCCAACTAGTAGCAAAACATTTTTCTACTATTAACAAACAAATAAGAAACACAATTTTAATATAAATTTTAATCAGTTTGTCAAGTAATTACTATCCTAAATTAAATATCCTATTTTCCACTAAACATGATATACACCATGTTGATATATATTAGACCTTTTATTAAGTCATTTCTGAATTTTATTATTATTTTTTAAAGCTTTATTCAATGATCCCAGAATGCAATGGAGTGTTTAAAAACTATCAAACTGCTTGGGAAAATGCCACTGCACTGCTTTTGCTCTCATAGTAAAATTTATGCTAATGTACTGTAAATTATTATTTAGTCCTCCATATGTCATCTGGTGCATAAGGCCATCATTAGATATCTCCATAGCTGTTTCTCTTGAGCTGGCATTTCAAGCCCATCCCACGGGAAGTTACTTTCCTTCAGTTCTTTATCTTCCATTCTATACCACATTTCTTTTTGTCTTCTTTCTGTTTTTCTGCTATCTGGAGTTCAGCAAATGGCTACTCTTGATACTCTGAGGCATTCTAAGAACATGGCCTAGTATCAGTGCCAGGTTTAGATTTTGTGAGGTCCTAAGATAATTGAAACTTTGAATCCTTTACCTGCCCTACAAATGAACACCAGAAGACCTCACAATACTTAAAAGCATTTACTGGTATGAAAAAAGTGCTGACTTAAACAAATTCTGAACATTTTTTTAGGTCCCTTGAATTGTGTGGCCCTAAGCTATAGTTTGTTTTAGCTTAGAGGTAAATCTTGCTCTTCCTAGTATAGTACTTAACAGGCCTGATAAAATAACAATTTGCTTTTTTATTTCACAGACCTTCCTATCTTTCATTTACATAAAATTTCAGAAGATATGCCCATATTGTATGGATAAAGAGAGCTACATTGACATAGTAAGTTCAAAAAGTTCTAAAACAGAATTATAAAGACAAAATTGTAGCTCAAGCTGGCAGGTTTGCATAGCGAGACAAGTGAAAAACATAGTATAAATTAACAAATAAATTGTTCTGCAAATAACTCAACTCAAGACAGTTGTTTTCAACCATGAAAACATTTACAGATTTAAAAGAAAAATATCAATACAAATTTAAAATAGATTTTTAGTAATGCCATGAAATAAAATGGACCAATCATAAATTTAAAACATAAATGCTTCTTGTGTTCTTAGTTTAAAAATTCATAATTTGAGTATTTTGCACCATTGGAAGCTTTGTTGCTAAGCCATGCTGTATATAGGTTGAACAGGTGTTTCATAAAAAATATTTTGTAATAAATTCATGGAAATAGACAACTGGGCTTTGCAGTCAGACTAGTACCAATAGCATTGCAGAAGTCATAAGACCATATATAAATATATTTTGAAATATTAAAAATTCCTAATAACTAAATTATATGGGTAAAGGGTAAAAAATGGTAAAGGATGTCAGGTAAAGTGTAATAATGTTAAGTGAAGTATACATTTCCATGTACTAGGCCACAACTTTTGGAGGTGAGGGGGTCAGTGCTCTTCCTTGCTGTTATTACCCATCTCAACTAAGCGCACCAGGTACTCATTTTTTTTTTCAGCTCAACTAGGGAGCACTAGGCTCAGATTGAATGCACAGTCACTTTATTACCAAGACTGTGTACTAACTACTACTGTATTAACACTCTTAAAATATGTAGTAATTTTAAAAAATGTTATTTTATAAACTTTTTATTATTCTACAAATATAATATATAAAATTAAATATTCTGTTGTGATTTCTCTAACATACAGTCGTGTAATGAAAACAGTAATGGAAAAAAAAAGTTGAAACAAATTTGTTTCAGCTGGAAAAACAAATAGAAAAGTGGAATTCCTTTAATATCAACTATAATTATTCTAGCTTTCTACTGTGATTGGTAAATGATGTTTTGAATGAATAAAAGAAGGGAATTGTAAATGGTATACTTAAATTTATTTTGTTTCCTTGTTATATTTGTTTCCTACCAACATTTTAAAAACAGTATTAATTTTCTTTTATTTATACCAATATTATAAATTTTAATGCAAAATTAAATTGTTACAAAACTGAGCTTTTTTGCAGAGTTGCACCATTTTGAAATTATGACAATTCTGTCTAGCCTTAGTAGGATTATTCACAATTTAAGTAACAAATAGTTGATTGGATGTTGTTGTTTACACAAATATAAACCTATTCTTTTTAGAATAAATAAAAAAACAACTTAAAAGTTTCACATAGACTATGTTAAATAGATCACTTGTATTATCATTGTTAACTATATCAAATTAAAGATATTATATTTTATTTGCTCCTTATCAATTTCATGCAAATATTTATTGTTTATGATATTTATACATTTATTTTAAATTACATTTCAGAAAATGAATATTATGAACATTAAGATGAACAATTTTATGATCAGTGTGAGAGATAATTCTGCATGATTTCTTACCTGTACCTGTACTTTTTTGCCTCAGGTGAATTGATAGCTTTAAGTTTAGTAAACAGCACACAAATGATGTTGAGAAACAGTAGAAAGTTGACCTAAAAACAAAAAAAACAGAACTCAGATTGAAATAAGTTCAAATCTTAATACATGTAGTAACCATTTAAATACTAATGGCTATTTTAAGTTCATAGCAATGCAATATTCACTTTTCCTGGTCTTATCACTTACTATCAGATTTATCTTTAAAGTGCAATTTAATTACAAGAAATGTATTTTAAAATAATTACAGCTTATGAATTATTCTTTACATCAGTGGAGTAATTTTTATATGCATTTCAGTTTGAAACTTTCAATTTATCATAAGATTTTGCTCTTCTTCATCACCATTCATGTGTTGAGGTAGATACAAAGTACTAGCTCTCATTCTTCTAGTTATCATTTCATGCTGTTTTAGAGTTTTCTTGATCCAATCCCGCATAGGCAATGAGAATTCTTTCAATTAGAATTTGATGTTTCTTCATGGCTTTACCCTACCCCAATCTCTGGTAGAAAGATCCAAAGATCCAGAAAGCAGCATAACCACAGTATGTTCCATAGAATTTTGCTTCAGAGCCCTCTCGGATAATGACAACAAAAAAACCAGGTGGTTTCATGTGCACTGTGCACACTTATTACAGAGTTAAGATATTAATAATTTGTTACAATTGAAAGTACTCATTGTCTATAATAATTTTTGGTTGACTTTTTCTTAGTAGACATTATCTTATTTCTTTGTTTATTGAGTCTTTCTCTTCACTGTGTTTTTTTTTTAACTTGTCTCTTCTAACCCCACATAGTACTGTTTGAGAGGAGAACTTTGTCATCAACCTTAACTGAGTTCTGATGTTTTGCTGCCATTTATTGTGAAAGGGTAGCATATCACAAAATTATCAGTTTCTGTTATTTTGATATGATGTTCTCAGCAGCTTGGTTGAACAGGTATGGAGAGATGATGCACCTCTGCCTCACTCTGTTTTTTTACTTAAAACCACACAAGTTGTCCTGATGATAGCTCCTTGCTGCTCAAGATATAGGGATTCAATAAGGTGTATTATGTGTGTTGCTCTTGTCTTTCATGATATCCCATAGTTTCTGATGTTGTAAGTGGTAAAGGTCTTACTGTAATCTTTGAAGCATGTATGCAGTTCTATGTCATAACTCCCTACACTTCTCAAAGATGTCTCTCAAATTAAGATGTTGTCCCAGATATCTCTACTGTTCCTGAAAACAGCCTAAAATAAACATGAAGTTCCTGTACTCATTTCTGTTCTGTCCTCTTCATGATTATCTGTAACAGTATTTTACAGGCATAGCTTATTAGATCAGTTGTTGAACAGTTGGTACATGATTTTAAATTTCCATTCTTTGGAATAGGGATATACACTGTTGATTAGTTCTGCATTGCTAACTGTGTTTGTCAAGAATATTCTAAGAACTGATTAGACAGGTGTGGTTTGATAACTATCTATCAATTTTTTTTTTACACTTCAACATTTCAGTCCAAAGCACTGAAAGTACAAAGCTCTCATATGCTTGGTTTCTTTTTGTTTTGTTTAGTACTGGATAAGAACCCAGTGGTGTTGTGGTTAGTGCACTTGCATGCTGACCTGAAGACCCAGGGTTCAAATGCCAGTTAAGACAAAACTTGTTTCTGATATAAAAAGCTCCTGAGGACCACCCAGCCTCTTTAAAAGGGTACTAGATACGTGGTGAGAAATGGACCTGGCCACTCCCTCTCATGAAACTGAGGCTTAGTACAATAAAGTCAGTAACACCTCATTACCTACAACTACCTGGGACATACTATAACCAATGATGGAAAATGTAAAATTGAAATAAACAAAAGAATTGGTATGGTAAAAAGTAATTTTAATGCCATGAAAAATATACTAACAACAAAACAAATATCAGCAGGGCTGAAACTAAGAATGGCAAAATGTTACATCTTCTCAATATTCCTATATAGTGCAGAAACATGGACATTAGACAAGAAAGAACAGAAAATTGAAGCCTTTGAAATGTGGATTTATAGAAGAATAGGTAGAATTGGATGGAAACAAAAGATAACAAACGATGAAGTTTTAAAACAACTGAAAATAAAAAGAGAACTACTAAATACAATTAAGACAAGACAAATGCATTTTTGGGGCATGTTAAAAGACACAACAGCCTACTAAAATTAATATTGGAAGGGAAAATACAAGGTAAAAGAGGCAGAGGCAGACCAAGACTAACATGGACGAGTAACATCAAAAGATGGACAAGTCAATCTATGACAGCCTGCACCATCAAGGCAAGAAACAGAGTAGAATGGCGATCCATGGTAGCCAACCTTCGTTGTGGAGAAGGCACTCAATGATGATGAACACCTCATTACCTATGATACTCATCTTTACTTGGATAATTTCCAGCTATAATTTATTTAGACTCTACTTCTTTACTTTTCTTTGATCATATCAGCAAAACAGGCAGTGGACGGTGCACTTTTGGGTGATTTGTACAACAACAAACAACCTCCAATTTTTGATATCTGTGGCCATCTTTCACAGAATGATACAGTTCTGGCAAATATATTAATTTGTTTTCACTGTTTGCCACTGATTTCTTCTTGGTTTGTATTATTTTCATCTTCTCTTTATAGTCCACTTCATTGCAGTTCTTAGGTTGTTTCTGGATCTCCACTAAGCACCTCTGTGTTCAGATGATCTCCAGAAAGATACCAGTGGAGGACATGTATGTCCAGATGATCTCCAGAAAGATACCAGTGGAGGACATGTATGTCCAGATGATCTCCAGAAAAATACCAGTGGAAGACATGTATGTCCAGATGATCTCCAGAAAGATACCAGTGGAGGACATGTATGTCCAGATGATCTCCAGAAAGATACCAGTGGAGGACATGTATGTCCAGATGATCTCCAGAAAGATACCAGTGGAGGACATGTATGTCCAGATGATCTCCAGAAAAATACCAGTGGAAGACATGTATGTCCAGATGATCTCCAGAACAATACCAGGGGAGTACTTGTATGTTATGATGATCTCCAGAATAATACCAATGGAGGACTAATGCCTCTAGGAGATACAGCCAGAATGGACAAACCTGTACATTAGGTGCCAGATTAGATTTTACACAGCGGTTCTCCAGACTTAAGGGGTTAGACTTTGAAGCCGATAACCTTATCCTTTGACCCATTTAGGTGAAGAAAACTTCATCATCATGTGCCATACCAGTTGGCGTAGGTGGTCATGTCCTTCCACAATCTTTTATTTACAGTTCATCATATCAGTTCTGTTGTTGACTTTTTTTCCCATGCCATGACACCAAGGGTGTTAGACAAGGTTGTGTGCTGTCACCAGATTTGTTTAATATTTATAGTGAGATTATTTTAAGATTCATAAGGGGCATGCCTGGAATAACAATTGGAGGTAATAATATAAATAATCTAAGGTATGCTGATGATACAGTCTTAATCGCTAAGAGTGAAAATGAGTTATAAGAAATGTTGGACATTATAGTGAAAGAAAGCAAAAATAAAGGACTCAGCCTTAATAGCAAAAAGACAGAGGTAATGGTAACAACAAAGAAAAAGACATCACCTCAGTGCAAAATAAAGACAAGTGGAACAATATTAAAACAGGTAAATGAATTTAAATATTTGGGAACTTTGTTAACCTCAGACGGAAGATGTACAAAATAGGTGAGATGCAGAATTGCTCAGGCAAAAGCAGCTTTCCAAAAAATGAGGAAGATACTATGCAATCCATTTTTGACAATAGAAACAAGAAAAAGAGTTCTTAAACGTTATGTAGAGCCAGTCTTAACATATGGATGCGAATCATGGACAATAGGACAACAGACAAGAAAATCACTGGAGTCTGTAGAAATGTGGTTTTACAGAAGAATGTTGAGAGTACCATGGACAGCTAAGAAGAGTAATGAAGATGTTCTGAGAGAGGTCAAAGCAAAAAGAGAGCTAATTTCCAATATTAGAAAGAAACAATCATCGCTTTTTGGCCATGTAATGAGAAGAGAACAACTGGAATATATTGTACCAACTGGAAAAATTGAGGGGCGAAGAGATAGAGGGAAGCAAAGAGAAAAAAATAACAGACAGCTTAAGAGAATGGCTTGGCAGAAGGTCAACAACAGAAATGATAAATAGCTGCCGAGATCGAGAGTTGTGGAGAGACATGATCACCTACGCCAGTAGGCCCGGTACTTGATGATGATGATGATGACACCAAGCTATCCAGTATTTTCTCTCTTTGTCGTCCGCGATCTCTGTTTCCTTTTATTTTGCCAGCTGTAACCAAGTATTCCAATTTTCCTCTTCTCATGATGTGCCTGAAAAATGTTGATCGTTTCTTTCTGATGTTTTTTAGGAGCTCCCTTTTTGTGTTGGCCTCTTTGAGAACTTCTTCATTGGTCTTTTTAGCGGTCCAGGGAACTTTCAACATTCTTCTGAGAAATCCCATCTGTGACCTCTAACCGTCTTTTCATTTGTTTGTCTACTGTCCATGATTCGCATCCATAGGTCAGAGTTTTTTCTAATTTTCGCCAATGATGCTGAGTCGTACACACCTCAATGTTCCTCTTGGTCAAGTCCAATTTTGTGAATGTGACCTTCTCCTGTCTAGACTTGATATGCGGTTTACGTCAACACATGGGTGCTGTTCCAAGGCCATCGTTGTAATTGTTTGACGCCAAGTATTTACATGTTACAACTCATTAATATGGACTGCTCTGCCAAGTCAATCGCAGTTTTCACTTTAGAGATTGTGCATCATCTTTTCGTGCATTGTTGGCTGCATTTATTAAAGTAATCAGAATTTAATGGGTGCAGCCATTGTTGTGTGTACTACATCATCACAATTGCTGATTGTATATCCCTAAAATGGCTGTACGCAAATAGTGAAAGGCGAAATGGACTTTCATTCATGACTTTACAGCACCGGGGTGACTTCCGGAGGTTCACGTTAATCAGGAGGGATTTATAATTTCACAAATTCACATTGCAGGGAGATCTTATAGTCTGTTTGATGTGTGACGGGGATAATCCAACTACTAACTGTGTTTGATATGTTCAGATTTGGAGTCAACAAACATCATCATGCGCTATACATTAAAAAAAAAATATGACAATCATCATTTTCAGGAGGACGTGAACTTCTGGTCAATATGGTGGATAGGTGGCAGGAACCATTAAACGCTATGTCTGAAAAATGTTCCTTGTTGCAGTTTCCTCATATTCCAAGTCCGGCTTGTTGCAGGAGCTACTGAGTTAAGTTCTCTGTGCACACCGTGAGCTGTGTGTCTCATCCGTTTTGATCCTGCTTCGATATCCCGCTTGTTTACGATGAATGATGATATCGTAAGATGGAGAACAGTTGGCTGTGTTCACTTTCTGCGCGGTTTCGCCTTATGTCTTTTGGCGTGTGCTGAGACTGCTACGATGGAGACTACAGTTACCTTTCTTTGTTTGGGAGATGAGTTAGTAATTCGGATGATTCCACTGGCACGGGCGGTTGAGCAATTATGGATTTTAATTCGTTTGCTGTGAGACCGAGGCCTTCCATAGCCAATAACAATAACAATAACAATCTTCCATCTGATGTTATTACCGTGCCCAAGTATTTGACGCATTGCACTTGTTTCAGATTTGTCCTGTTAATTTTTATGCTACATGAAGAAAACTTATTAAATTACAGAAACTTGCACTGGCTACAGCAAAGAACAGAGAAGAAAGGGACAAAAAAGAGGAATATAATAAGAATTATAATACTGAAAATAAAAATAAAAATAATTAAAAATTATAATACAAGTGTATACAGCAAAATGACGCCAGAAATTAAAATTTTAGTTGGGACCTGTCCTATATTCATTATTATTAATTATATAATAAGATGGTAGAGGCAGAGGGAAGGAGTTGAAATAAAATATGGGGCATTAAAAAAATACGAATACGGAGAAAACTTCAAGAAACTTTTTTGACAGGAGGGGCGGAAGATATGGCTTTGAGAAAAAAAAGAATAATATGAGGAAAAAAAACATCGATAGGGATTTGAGAAAAAGAAAGGAAGAACAATACCAAACTGATACATACCACAATAGACAGGACAATGGGAGCCCTCATTATCCAAAAATAGCCGGGTGTTGGGTGAGTGTTCCAGCAGCTGAAATAGTAAACATTTACTTAACGTCCAGGATACAGCAGTTGATAGAAAAGATGAACTAAGCTACACGGATTAATAGCTTTGCTTTAACTTTGCTTAATTTACTTAAGAGAGGGATGCTTAGAATGTAAATGGAGTAAAGATGAAATTAAACTTTATTTAATTTATTTTCTAAAAATTCACCTCTTAAGTTAAATTTGATAAATAATTTAAAAGTGGAAAGATTATTATATGAGTTTTGCGTGCATTTTACAAATTGTGCGGAAATAACTTTAACAATCTCAATCTTAATTTTAACAAAAATGAAAATGTAATCTACATAGTAGTAGGAGTAGTAGTAGTAGTAGTAGTAGTAGTAGTAGTAGTAGTAGTAGTAGTAGTAGTAGTAGAGTAGTAGTAGTAGTAGTAGTAGTAGTAGTAGAGTAGTAGTAGTAGTAGTAGTAGTAGAGTAGTAGTAGTAGTAGTAGTAGTAGTAGTAGTAGAGTAGTAGTAGTAGTATAGTAGTAGTAGTAGTAGTAGTAGTAGTAGTAGTAGTAGTAGCCTCCGTTAGTCACAGTTGACTATGGATTTTTCAGCGCCCCTAGAAATGTTATTTTTCCTTCTCTTTTCTTTCGCCGTGTTATTCTCTTTCTCTATGAATCTGTCTGCTTCTTGCTTGAGGTGAACCTTTAGAGTGTGTTTCCAGAGATTGCGGTCTGGAGCTATGTCTTCTCATGCTGCAGGATTTATGTTCAGATTCTTCATGTCGCATTCACACACATTTACAAATCGAAGTTTTGGGCGTTATTTTTAGTATCTCTCTATGTCTTCCTTTTTCTCTGTATCCTGATGTTTCCATAGAAGAGCCCGTTTTGAAATTCTCTTGTTGTCTCTTCTGAACACATGTCCGGCATATGTCCATCCTCTCTGCCTAATTGCAGGTGAGATCGTTAGTTGCATGGTCATTTCTCTTATCTGTATATTAATCTTGAATTAATTATATTGCACACTTAATTTTTATTAAGTATTTGTCTTTGAAAGTGTTTAGTTTTCTTCCAATCTTTTTTGTTATTTTCCCGCTTTCACGTGCGTAGGTAAAGGTTAATAATGCGTTTGAGTTGAATATTCCAAGTTTAGTTTTCTTGCTGAATATTTTTAATTTTCATATTTTGACGTTTTAAAAATTTGCCACTGCTTTTGCTATCCCGCTTCAGATCTCTTTCTTTGTTTCACTTTATTTGTTTCACTTTCCTGATCTATATTACTACCAAGATATTTGTGTGTGTGGCGTACTCATTTCAATGTCTGACGATTTAGATATGTATTGTCCTGGTGGAGGGGGGCGGTTTATTTTATTCATTATTTTTATTTTGTCCTTTTTTATTTCAAGTTCTACTCTTTCCGCCATGTATTATAGGACATCTGTAATATTTTGCATCATGTTTATATTGACATTTGAGAGCACTATGTCATCTGTAAAATCTACATTTGCCAAGTAATTACTATCGTAATCATTTAATGCCATTATTTGCAATATTTATTCATTATAAAACTAATAGTAAATGGTGATAGTGTGCTATCTTTGGTTAGCATTCTCTTATTAAACAATGAAAAATTTAACATTGAAAATTAGACATTTCACAACCTTACATCCCCATGTTACGATCGTTGGCTACGATAATAGAAATATTACACTTGAGCTTCAGAGACTTGGTACATTACAATTCTCTCGTTTTATTGGATGAGATGATAACGTTTGTGTAAACTTTCATCAAAATAAAAAAAAGCCACGCAAAGAACCACTAACATTGCACACACGTTGTGACAATTGCTCCATTTATTATCTTTCCTAAATGCACGATTTGAACATAGCAGCGCACTAACTAACTGGAGGTGCGCTTGGCCGTGCGGCTAAAACCACTGTTCCGCTGGCTGAAAAGCTGACGTACGGTGTTCGAAGCCCGCGGTAGACAGAAAGGATTTTCTAAGATCTTTGATTGACTAAGAATTGTTAATTATAATTATTTGAATTGTAAAATGTAATTGTTCCATATATGTTAACTTTCTATTTTTATTAATTATGATGGAAAATAACATTTTGCATAATTGCAGCAGTTAAACAAAAAATATGCAGAGAGCAATAAAATCACACACCGATGATATGATATACTCACTATACATCTTCTAATTTGGCTCTCACAATCACCCACGGTAGTACAAACAGAACTGGGGAAACTGGAATGGAACAATGTGGATGTAATTATT